>JAYMTF010001069.1:0-26601 GCA_036897485.1 Pelargonium nanum | reverse complement strand
CAATCTTCGAAATCCAAGCTCCAATTGCACCCAATCACTCACAAAATCCTCTCTCTAGCCTCCAAGTTACCCAAAATGTTCCTAAAACCTAGAATGCCCCGAAATTCGGGTCTCACTATCAATTTATACTAAAACCCTAAAAATGGAAAAATGTGACAGCGCAGGGTGGAGCCGCGACTGCGTAAGTGGTGCACAGTCGCGACTCTGATGTAAAAATCTTCTTCAGCTTCAGGTGGAGTCGCGACTGTGCATGTTGTCACAGTCACGACTCTGGGACTCTGTCCTACATCCAGCTCCTCTTGTGGTCTTTTTGGCCTCAACTCCGACTTCTTTTGTCCACCTCTTTACTCTCAAGCTCGAATCACATTCACGGGTACCTGAAATGCAAAGACAAAGATAGTGCAAGTTATCCAAACTCATAATATGGGTTCAATGAGCCGTAAAATCAAGAATAAAGAGGTATTTGATATCCATTACCAAACAAGTCAAGAGTGGGCAAGTGTGCAACATATGTGATGATAGTGCAGTCAAAAGTGATGAGAAAATAAGGGCTTTGGTGGCATGATAAGTTTGATATGAACTCGAACTATCATGCCACCAGTTCCCAAAACACTGGGCACAGTGGTTGAGCTTGGTTGAATGGTAGTACAATACCAATTTTCACAATACTCTAGAGAGGACACCTTTTGAAGTCTTGTATGGGTACAAGGCACCTCAGTATCCATACCTGAGATACACACCAATGTTGCTGATGTAGAGGAGTTTCTGCATCACAAACAGTTGGTCAATGAGTTACTCAAAAGCAATCTCCTGGAAGCTCAATTTATGATGAAATTGCAAGAAGGCAGGCACAGAACAGAGAGAAAGTTTGAAGTTAGAGTTGGGTTTACTTGCGTCTACAACCCTACAGACAATCATTTGTAGCTATAAAAAGAAATCTCAAGCTTGCAGCAAAGTTTTATGGGCCTTACAAGGTGTTGGAGAAGATTGACTCAGTGGCTTATCGTTTACAGCTTCCAGAGACATCCAAAATTCATCATGTCTTCCATGTCTCCTTACTCAAGAAACAACTGGGTCACAGGAACCACTTGTGCACTGCTCTGCCTCAGGTGACTCAGGATGGACAACACAAGCTTGAGCCTCTTGCGATACTAGACAGGAAGCTAATCAAGCGAAACAATAAAGGGGTAGTCCAAGTCTTGGTTCAGTGGTCGTATACAGCACCGGAGGATGCTACTTGGGAGGACTGGTCCACCTTCCATGCCCAATTTCCTGACTTCAATCCTTGAGGTCAAGGATTTGAAATGGGGGAGGCATTGCTATATCTCTATTCTAACGGTCAAAAGACCTAAGGAAGAAAACAGTTGAGACGGTGTCGTTTAGAGCAAGGGAACAGAAGGAACTAATGAAACGAAGCGTTTGGGAAGAAGAAGAAGAAGAAGAAGAAGAAGAAGAAGAAGAAGAAGAAGAAGAAGAAACCACGCGACGTCGTTTAACTATAGAAGTTAGTTTACAATTCTGTTAGTTAGCTAATCTGTTAGCTGAGAATGAATGAAACATATACCCAAGTGTACTCTGTAATGTTCATTCTTGATTCTAGAATAAGAAAATCGATCTTTTGATCTCAAGCTCTGTTGTTACAGAGAGTGTGTGTGTGTTCGTGATTGAAACTAGGGTTTCGAAGGAGATTCAGCAGTGAGAATGAAACATATACCCAAGTGTACTCTGTAATGTTCATTCTTGATTCTGGAATAAGAAAATCGATCTTTTGATCTCAGGCTCTGTTGTTACAGAGTGTGTGTGTGTTCGTGATTGAAACTAGGGTTTCGAAGGAGATTCAGCAGTGAATTTCACTGCACTCTTGTCTCCCTTGAAACGTCCTTTTCTACGCCGCCACAATCTCGCTTCAATCTCGCTGCGAACATCCTTTCCTGCTCAAGAACCAAAGTCGCCGAAAAATGAAGACACGACTTTCACTCATGGCGGCTGACAATGGATGACAAAGAGAGTAAAGTGGAGAAGATGGTTTCTTTGAAAATATCATAACATTTGAAGGGTGTTATTGTAAATTTAACATATTAGATTTAAAAATACAATTTTTAAAATATAATAATCATTATTTAAATGACACGTCACCAATATAATAATAAAAATAATAATTTTTAACGGCGTCGAGTTAAAGTTAACGGTTTCTGTCCGCAAATTTAACGGAATGGACTAAATTGTGACGATTTCGGGATATTTTGGACTGACGTGAACCACTTAAGTCAACTTTGGACTGAATCGAAACGTTTAATAGTTTAAGGACAAAAATGAAACGTTTTGAATAGTACAAGGACTAAAATGAACCCTATTTCTATTTTTTTGATGGTATACTTCAACCAATTAACTAACATTCGTCATTGTCAATTGTCATAGTATCAAAAGACTTTTTAGTATTCATTCTTTACGAAAATATAATTTTCTCAATCCTTAAAATAAAATTCATCATTGGGTACCCCAACATATATTTTATAGCTCATAATTATAGTTTATAAGGACTTTTCAATTTACAAAACATGTTAAACTCAACAAAAAGAACCGTTTTAACGTCTATAAGTTTGTTTGACTAGCTTATAAGTTTAAAGAAACACCCTTCTAACGACGACACCATAAGTTTTTATCAACAAAAAGGGCCCACAATGAAAAGCACACTAACAGGCCCATGTTAAACCCAACAACTTGACCCATAATTATAACTCTAACTCTCACTTGGGTCTTCAGTCTTCACTTCAGTTCTCCGGACCAGAATCTGATCTGCTGCGTTTCTGCTTCTTCAAGCTTGGGTACTTTATGAGATTTATCGATTTTTTTTGTTATATCAATCTTCAATTTATGTAAAGTCTGGAATTTACTACCTTCTGGATTTGGTTGCACTTATATGAATTCCGCTTTATTCAACCTTATTTTCTCATGAAATTATTTGTTGAAAACAACCATCGTAGTTGACTTTGGGTTTTTGGATTTTGTTCTCTGAAATCAGTTTTCTGGTTATATTAGGCTAGTTTCTGGAGTTCATCTTTCTCTCTTGGAATTGAAGCTGAGTTCACCTGAAAAATTAGAAGTTTTTTAGATTAGTGTAGTTGTGTTGTTTGTGAAAACACTCCTTAACCAATGTCGTACTTGAATTCATGATATTTGAATTTAGTTTCTAGAACTGGTTTTATGCATTGAAATCAACATTTATCTTTTTGTATGTTAATACCGAATCCTGAGGTTGATTTTCCATCTGTGTGGGTGATTATTGCACGACTTTAGCTTATCCATGGCTCTATGATATGATGTGCTACTGCTATCTTTTGGACCTTGAATTATTGTTACCAATATGCTACTTTTTTTGTGCCAGCTTCATTTTGTTTAGATGCAAGGCCGTATCAAGTTTGCCCGCTTGCTTCACTCCTTCAGTTCAGGAGTATGGCAAGCCTCCACCTCAAATTCCTAAAGTAGGGTGATTACCGATTTCCTATCTATTATTTGAGTTAAAGTCCCTAAGGTTGGGATTCCTGTTATATTCAGATTTGATGTTCAAGAGTTTGCTTTCTTCTCGCCAACTTTGAAGATTAGACCCCTAAGTCACCAATCACCAACTAAGTTTTTTTGAAGTGTCTTTAATACTACCAGAAAACTGGTGGGGTTTTTTTTCTTTTCCCCAACTGAATGAATCTTGACTTGTAAAAGATGATAGCGATGCTGGTGTAGAGTTTAGGACTTACACATTAAGATGAGCATGATCTCATTTTACATTGATTTTCATTTTTATGAGACTTCATATGTCAGTGATATTTAACTTGCAGCTTTCATGACTTTCTAAGATGAAGCATATTAAATAAACACACAGCTGAAGCTGTGATACTTATAATTTCGGTATTTTCCATGTACCTCTTCTAATTCTAAACTTACTGGACTTAGGTCCGATAATTTTGGAAACTAAGGACTTTTTCTTTAGTGAGTTCACCTAGCATCAGATTCTTAGGTTTTTTATTATTCCGGATGCTGTTCTAGTAAATACTGCGCAGTTCCTGTTGGGTAATAGCCAAAAAGCAAAGTAGATTAAGGCTACTATAGGTTTGGAAAACTCAATTAAAATGGGGGTTATTTAAACGAAATTGATACATTTAGGTTAAGAAAGGTACGTTTTTTAGATTCAGTAAAACCGGAGGCTCTCATATGATTCAATACGCAACTTGTATACTAGTTATTTACAGTATAAGTTTCTGCTTATAAAAAAACTATGCAAAACCATACTTTATTGTGGGTCTCTTATACTACCAAAGTAGTAATAAAAAGGTGAAATTATCCTAAATTTTATTCTAGATTTACTAATACTAATTTTTGTATATTTCAGAATCTGTAGCTTAATCAAGGGGACTTCTATGAACTGCGAATGCCTAATAATCAATCCTAGTTAAATAAAGATTTACTCGCGCTGTCTTTTGCTCAGTATAATCATACTAAAAGGAATTTTATATAATCTGAAATCTTGATTAGCACTTGACTAAAGCATAACGTAAATCCGAATACTGTCCTATATCGCTTACTGAGTATATCTTGAATAAGGATCTTTTATAGAAATCTAATAAATAAGAGGGTTTTCAACTCCGGTATACTAAGGAAAAACTCTGGTACGTTACAACTTGACTTTAAGAGTAAGCTTTCCCTTAATAGAAATCTCTTATCTAAATGTAAAAAGTAGAAACAGGTAGCAACAAAACTTTTCCTTTGATCTCTGCTTTCGAGTCTTAGTAATTCCTACGTTAGGATTTTTTTCTTTTAGCTTCTATAGTATAGGTACTTTAATATCCCGCAAGAAAAATTAGGGTGCTACTTCTTAAAGTCTGGTGTAGGATTTCCTTCAGTGAACTCCTAGATATTTGATAGTCCCAGAGCTCCGTAAAGGGAATCTAAAAAGTACTGAGGAGGTTTATATATCTTCTAAATTTTACAAGTAAGAAAGACTACTTGTATAAAGGGGTTTTAATCATTCCGTTACTTATGATCGGTAAACAGAACACCCGAATTCTTAGACACCCCATTTTAACTTCCTCATAATTCCTATTTACTGCTTTTTCGTACAACAACCGTTGTATTTTCTTTAATTATATTTTCGGACTATAAACTCATATTTCTAAAGAGAGCTCTAAATTTTAATATAAGTTTACATAAACACTTCTAGCCTTAACCCTCATATATAGACCAATTTATTTGCTATAAGATTCGAAGTATATAGCATACTAAGGGAGTTTTTTTACTTTTTCTTATAGTTCTTTCTATAGTTGAAGTAATGAAGTTATAACTCTAGCATATGTTGTGTATTTTGTTTTCTATTGTATCCTCTATAAGATAAGTAAATGTGGAACTGACTCTTTTTAAAGATATATAAACTCAATAAATAGGATATACTACTTAATTCTTAGCTCTAGCGTTTTTTTTGTAGCTGAAGTACTATAACTAAGTTGTACGAGAATTTATTTCGTCTCACTTAAAGTGCTTCTTTTTAAGAGTTGGTAAAGACCTCAAAAGCATTACTTCTCTTTAATAATAAAGAGAAATCTCCCTGATAAATGCCTGTTTCTACAAAATATACAAAGATACTCTCAATGGTACAGCCCAAAAGGTGAGGAAACTTATCAACTTGTATAAATCAATACTACTAAACAAACTTTTCCTAACTATCTTATTAACCGGGAACTTCCAAACGCTAATGTACTCGAGGTATATAAATATGTAACTGGACCTTTCAAGAGTAAGCGCTATAAAATAAAGGAAAGCAAAGTAGTTTAAAGAGGGGGCCTGGGTATTTTTCTTAGAAAAACCTGAACAAGGATCGAATTAAGTGTCCCTCCAAGAGCGATAACAAATTGTACCTTACTAAGTAGTCGTAAGTTAAAGTTATCCTATAAAAATCTAACATATTTATGAGTCTGTTACCTCGTATAATGAGAGAAGGGTTTCCCAGGAATAGAGAGCCTTCGTTCTTTAGTAATAAATTGTGAGATAAATCTTGCTATTAAACTGAAATAGAAAGGAAATTGTACTCGTGTAACTCTAATTGGGTGTTGATAAATTTTTTGTATAAGAGAAGGCTCATTTTAATAAATGTTTAGAAATTCCCTAAGGAAAGAGTAGGAGAAGCAAGTATCTTTATAAATAAGCAAAGGTCTAACCCGAGTTTATTCTTGAGTAGGTTTTCCAACTAGAGTTTCTAATTGCGCTTACTAAAATAAAAAAGAGTCAAATTCTAAGCATAAAAGAATTTAGGAATAATTTTAGTTTTACCTAACGGAAAAGGCCTAATTAAAAAGCAGTATAAAAACGTATTTATCAGATTATGAGCCAGTCGAAGACTAAATCAACCTAACGGAGTACCATACAGCTTCTGAGCAAATATTGTGTTATTCTAAAGCCGGAGGGGGCATACCACAACAAGCAAAAACTAGACCGGGGTTTAGCTTTCGGTTAACTTTTCCGTTAGACTTTTTCGAAACCTACTCTAAAATTAAAGCATTATTCCAACCTCATTATATAGATTATAATTTTAATTATAAAAAGTTGTAAAATTAAAGGCAGTGTCTCTCTCTCAGCCATAGATAGAGAAAATACTTATTGCGTCCAGTTTGGATTCTAGGGATTCGGAGTATTATTTCCGTTATTGAGTAGGGGTTCCTATACAAAAATTGGAGAATCCAATGCATACTGGCCTTTTCTTGATAAATATTAGAGTCCCCAGTAACTTAATAGCTTTTGTATTTATATTAATACAGTAAATCCTAAAAACAAGCAATGAATCCTATACCTTACACAGAAAAAAAAAAGAATCATTCTATAATGATTTCATAACTACAGACATACGTACCCTCAAAAACTAACCTTAACTCTGAGTTTTATAAGACGTAAGTTACCATCTGATTTCCTTATTTCAAACCTCGCTTTTCTGCAGAGGAGTTTCCCTAAAAAGTACTTCTAAAAACTAGAAATAGAAAACCATAGTAATATATATATCCTATTTAACTCCTTGTTTATGTTCCCTATTCTTTAAAAAGAAAACATATAGTATTCTTTTAATTACGTACCGTTCACTAAATCCAATTTTATACCTTTTCCGATGGTGAACACCATTTATATTCCAACAACCGCGTTTCCTGTATGGTGTAAGAAAACCTGGCAGTTACTAAACACTAAATAATAAGCTCATACTAGCCCCTTTTGTCAGTATTCCAAAAACATTGATATAGAGGAGTTACTTTTTTTAGTAAGCTTATCGCTGCCTGCTATAATATCATATTCTATTTCGAAATAGACGAACATAGTAAATTTTTTTATTTTACTTATTTTACCACACCGACTACCTGGTCTATCTTGAAAATAGAGGATGTCCTAACCACTATCACTAAAAAGAAATATATAAACCGATGAGTGCGTGCCTACTTACCCTGCCTAATTAGAACAAGAAGTTCTCTTTCACTAAGGTGATACTTTTTGAACTACGAATACTAAATTTAACATTACTTTGTTATAACCGGGACTCGTTCGACCCTTTCTAACGCGCACCGTACGAAACGAGATTCAGCGCTCTATAGCAGTACCCTTTCAGAGTTAAAGAATATACTGAATTTTACTAGTTTCTGGGTTTACGGGTTAACTAAGCCATAATCCGAAGGAACTCATTTATTTGACATAATAGAAGTCCCTGGGTGAATATTTAGTTCTACCTACTACAGGAAACTTTGAACTCTCCATTTGTTTAAACAAAAAAGAAATCTCAGTTAATAAGTTTTAGGGAGACACGAGTTAAATGACTAAATCTTTGGAGAAAATCTTATATTTGTATTTCCGGGGTTTGGACCTTAAACTATATAATTTACAACGAATTAAACATATTAAGAAAAATTTCTATTATTTTTGTATTTGGATTATAATAGTTCTTTTTAACTTATCTAATATAAAATATATATATACATGGAGTTTTCTTATAAGATTTTTTATGATTTAGCACTCAATTACTAAGGGAAATTTACTATGTAGGGCGTAAAAGAGTAAAATTCAACAAGCTAACCGGTCCAACTGAGTGCCGGCAATACATCTACAAATTAAAGGAGTAATTTAAAAGTCTTCTTTGGAAAAGCCTTCGAGTTCTTTTTTATTGCATAATGATAACTATATCCTGGGGCATTACAAGGAGTGGTAAGGAAAGTCCTTCTTATACTTGGTTGTTCAAGTTTTTAGAATTTCTCGTTGAGTAGAGCTACCTCAGTTACAATTTTAATGTATAGCCCATACTTTTTGTGTAAAGAAATTAGTATTAAAAAGTGGTGTAATCGACAAAGCAATAACTAAAATCTATGGCTTTTGTTAATGACTTCTTGTCTTATTGCTAAATAGAGCAGTACGTGGATATTATGTCATCCTCCTATGATATATATTATAAGGTGCCCTAGAAGTCTTTCCCTTATTAATTAGGATACTCCCCAACTTCTTAAATTATTAAGCAAAACTACTTTATTAAAAAAAGAAGCTGTGTGTATGACAGTAGACACAAAAGTAAACCCCAAAACTTGTTTGCAAGGGGGTCAAAGGGTTTGAAGATTAAGTTTTGGTCCCTTTTTTTATCCGTTTGATTGTTTTCAGACGTCAAGTATATTTCTATATTAAGATTCCTGGGATTTAGTAGTCTTACTATTTGTTTGGGGTTTCCAGATTCTAAAGAATTGAAGCAATGGAATACTTTTCCTTTTCCCTATTACGTGGGTATTTAACTAGTGGTACCAAGCTTTTAAGTCATCCTATAGTAACCTAATGGGCTTTATTTACTCCAGAGCATCCTCGTATATCCAACTCCAAAACAATTGATAGCTATACTTGCTATCTTTATTCAGTCCATTCTACCTAAACCATTTAGGAAATAACATAATGGTATAATTTTAGTAGATTGCCTCAAACAAAGGGAGCAGAATAGCCTTAATCAAAACTAAGGAAAACCCCTAAAACGAGATGTTACACGCTCCAAAGGACGTATTTCTAGCGCACATAAAAGAAAAGGGACATAGAATAAATGTCAAATATGTTTCTTAAATCTTTTTTTATATACTGCAAGAGTTCACATATGCTAAAGCATACTTTTGTGGTGCGGGGTTAAAATAATAAAAAAGTATTTAATTTAGCGCTCTAAATAAGAATCTTTTTGGTTCTAGGAACCACATTAAGCTAGTCGAAAGGGGATGTGACGCTAATTATTAGGAGTATGGTTACTGTTAGTAACACCCATTTTAAACTATATTATAGACAGTACATACTTGTGGAAAGTAACAAGATTAGAACCTATTTCTAAATGATTAAGAGTTCCTTGCTCTAAGCTGATAAAAGCTGTCAATTTTTTAAGGTTCTCGTTTGATTTTGATTATCTCTTTCTATTTTATATTCCTAACACGAGTGAAGATTTAAGTACATTTTACGTTATATTAATCCTTGCTTTTCTAATCCCTTGTTGTCAAAGGGCCATAATTCGGTAATTTCATAATCAAGCTAACTTTATCAATTTAAGGTTTTTAACCATTCCTAGTTATTCTGATAGGTACCCTTTATAGAATAGAACCATTAGTTTAAAGTAGGTTAAAAGTATTGCGGCTATATCACGCTTTTATTACTATAATAATCCGGGATTAAGCTTAGGTAGTAAGTCTCTATATCTTTTGGAGTCCTTTATTCCTTTTAAATCTAAGGCTTAACAGCTTCTTCTCTTGTTTCAACCGCGTGGAATCTAGCAGGAAGTTAAAACGCATTTTTCAAATAAAAAAATTGAATTTCATTATTTAAGTTTGAATTTCGAGGATGCCAACTTTAAAAGCGTTCCCTAAACTGAGCTTATATATAAGCATGCTAAAAGTGGCTAAAAGAAAGCCTGAATATTGCAGAGTATCTTTATTAATTTAAGGGATTCATTTAGACCCGACCCTTTTCTATATGAAAATCTCTCTGCGCGAATGTTTAATAATAAAATCACTTATAATAAGATCTTGATAAATCTAACTTAAAACTTTGTAAAGGAAGTGCTTGCTTGACTGCACGCAAGATTTTTTGATAGCAAAGCACAACCCAGCATAAAAAACGACCGCAGGTTCGATTTGTCGCGAAGCCCCTAGATTAGCGCCCACTAAAACACTTTCTAGTATTTCTCTTTGGAGTACCCCATTGAGAAGAATGCTGGTTTATCATATCACAAGGATATCTGTAGCTCTAGACACTCACATATGTAGTTTATGTAGTTCAAATTCTTTCAGAAGCTAATCCAATTCTATTCGTTCGGAAATAGTTTTTCCCACACCCCTAAAGTATATTATTCCTGTCTATCTCAGAGGTAGCTTAGTGCAACATTTTAGGATTTCCTTGAAAGATAAACTTTTACAAGACCACTTTTTCGCCAATATAAACCCCCTATTAAGACAAATTAGATCGTGCAAGTCGAGGATTCTTAATTGTATTCTTCTATTAGTTAGATTTATACAATATTGGGGTTTTAACGATATCTCATTACGAGCAGAGTTAGAGACCGTGCCCTAATTTACAACGGGAGCTCCTTCCTATATCCACAAAAAAGCCATTTGTACTGGACCCCTGTTATGCCACAAATTGACTAATCATCAAACCTTCTCAGTGATCCTATAAGTTCCTTTCGTAAACATTAGTTTAGGTCTCTAGATTCCTTTCTAGATTACGCAAACTCTGTTCAGATATTCAAGTTGGTAAGTTACTGGTTTACTCAATTTAGTTAATAATTACTTTTACGATTTAGTCTTAATAAGAATATATTAATATAAGGGGGTCTACTCTTGCAGTAAATTTGTAGATGTGATTTCTATAATTTATTAATACGTATAAAGGATTTTTATATAAGTTTGATATTAGGGCATTAAAACACACTTTTACAGTATAACCTGTACTGTAGGAGTTCCCGAATACTCCTTATTTAAGCAACTTCAAATGTCAGCGCTTTTTAATATCTCTATCTTAAATTCCAAGACCAGATTACTTTCTTCTGCTATCTATATATCAGTAGTAAATATTACTCTTTACTAAGGTAATCCTGAAAAAAATGATACTAGTAGATACGGGAGTGTCCAAGGGTCAATATATTTGACAGTAAAGTTAGCCCTTGTAATAGAATCGCTTATGTACAATGGATTATATAGAATACATGGCTTTTAGTGTATGCTTTCGTTAGCAAAAGTAGAATCTTTATCTCTTTCTATTACGATGTTTTGAATACTTACAGTTCGATGGTTCAAATCCGTTCATGTTTCGAGAGAACTCCGAAAAGCTGGATCGGTACAATATGACTAATTCAGGGCAACCTCTAGATTTACTTCGACTGATTGTCATACCGAGTATCTAAGTTGATTTAGGGATGACTACAAAGTTGTAGGAAATTCCTAACTTTTCAAAGAAGTTGTCTTAAGCGGTTGAAGAAACCTTGATAGGCGAGAGTTGGTGTTAGCTACTTGTGTTTTGTGTTCCTTTGTTTTAAGTTACCAATTCCGGATAAGGTAGAGTCTTTCGGATCATAATGTATATTACAAGTTTGACTGACTAAAAAGGGTCTCTTTCGTACTAGACTTTAGGCGTTTAAAAGCAAGGTTTAAGGTTTCTTTAGAGTAGTATTTCCCGTATCTAGCTTATAGTAAAGGAGTAGATTTATAGTCTGTTGCTTGTTCTTGTTACCGTATTCCTAGGTTTCTAGGGTTCCTTGTTATTGTTATATATATACAGCCAAGATCTAAGGTATTTAGTCAAATAAGGAAATAAGTAGAGACTTGGATTTCTTAGGTCTCATTGATTGCTTTTGTTTCTTTCCTGATTAAATACTTTGGAATAGGAAAGGAAGAAAGAATAACAATAAGAAGTTTAGTTGACTCTTCTCTCTGTGGGTTTCCCTGGAGTAAGAAGAAGGCAATGTCCTTAATTATTACTAGGAATAAAGCTTTCTATTCTAAACAAGTTGAATAAGGAAAAAGACACGAAATACCAACTTTAAAAGCTAAAAATGTAGAAACACTTTACGAGGCATACTCATTTCTGTTTTAGGGCACGTAAATTGCCTTATAGTGGGTTTTCTTATTCTTGTAATTAACGGAGTTTTGCTATCCTCAGTTTTTATTTGAATTATAGGATAAAAGCTTTAGCTTTATAGAGTTTAGAGAGACTTGGGAGGATAGATGCTCTAAGGATTCTAAGCAAGTAAAGAAGCTTATTAAAAAAGGATTCTTGTTTGTTGTTGTTCGTTACCTTATTTGTATTTTGGTTAAAGTTTAAAAGTAAAAACTATACGTCATTCGTTTCCAGAGATAAAGTTAAGAAAAGAATATGAGTATGAAATAAGGTAATAAGAAGTTGTAAGTTATAAAGTCTTCCCGTTCTATCTGTAACTATTTAATACAGTACCCTTCCTCCGTTACACTGCAGTCGGGAAAAAGTACTTATATCTATCCTATTAGGGGTCCCTCCTACTTAACGATAAAGACAAAGAAGAGGAGGAATATGCCTTAAACAACAAATACAATCTAGAATAGTACTCTTTTAATTATATTTATAATACTCCTATTCCATTATTATCTAAAAATACCTAAAGAGTAATAGAAAGCAAATACAAAAACAATAGATCTATTCTATAGATACTATACATACTAATAGGTACTCTGTAAGTAAAGGTAAGCCGGTGACTGACTATAACAAGCTACAAAAGCTGTGTACAGGTTTTTAGACTAACAACAAGACTAATACATTAGAGCAATCTTAAGACAGGGAATACAAAGAAGAGTATAATAGCTAAGAATAGTTAGGCTACCACAAGATAAGGTTAGGTCTAGCTCATAGGATGATTGGGATACAGCTACGGGGTAGCAAACCGGTTTAGAAGAAGAATAAGAAATTCAAGAAGAAAGAGGTAAGTCAAGGTTATTAAGAAGTGTTAGTGTTCCTTTTGTGTGTAAGTCAGTGTATTTCAGAATACTACTAGGATTAACCTCCTTCGGAAGCCTTCAGTTGGTAACATGGAATCTTTCTATGTACTTAAAGGGCCCTTTCCTCTATAATGATAAGAGCAAAGAACAGGAGGAAATACACCTTATTAAGTGTAAGACAACCCCGGGGGTATTTACAAAAGGGGAGTTTATTCTAAAACGTATGAAAAACCATCCTTAAAAGCCCTTGATATCAAAAAACCGTTTAATAGGTAGACCTGCTCATGTTTTAGTGCACGGAAATTGCCTTTTAGTAGGTGTTGGTATTCTTGTAATTTCTATAGATTTGTTTTTGATTATTGAGAGTCTTTCCTTAATTGTGTAATAATCTTTATTGTTTCTGAATTTTCCATTAAAGTGGGTAAAGGGCTCTAAGTAGTTTCCTGTTTTTGAATTTGTAAGTTAGGAAGTTTCAGAAATTTAGTGAATGATTAAAAAGACAAAGGTTTTTCTTGTTGTTGGTCTTAGTGAAAGGTATTCCTGTTCTATATACTATCCTGCGTTAACCTTCCTCGCTACGCTTCAGTCGGTAAGAGTAACACTATCCATTCCCTCCAAGGCACTACCCTCCTATGTCAATAACTACAAGGGCTAGGAGGTATATACCTTATTAAGTAAGACAATCACAAGGTACTTTACGAAAGATATTAAATCTTTATTCTTTATGTTGTTAGTTTTTCCCTGCAGCAAAATAGGTAATATAAAAACCCAAGAAGAGTTCGTTAACGGATGCTATTACTAGTTCTTGGTTTGTAGTAGCTCCAGAGTAAAGTCTTAACAACCGGTAATGAATTCCTTAGGTTATATTTAGGACAGGTGAGTTAAGGAAAGAAATTATAAATGAGCCCAAGGAAATCTTAACAAAAAGGGAGGGGCTTCGTTCGGCAAAACCTCTCAACTTAGTAGTGCTAACAGGGGATAAAGCGCACGTAAGTATAAGAAATTGAAATTCAAAAATATAGAAAAAGTCTAGTTTCTTTTTAGCTTTAAGAAAAGTCTAAAAGTAAGGTTTAATCTGGCACCGGCACCTTAAATAGCTTTCGGTTTTATGTCCTAATTACGGTATAGGGTTTTGCTAATTGTTTTTTACTTAAAGCAGGGGTTCCTTAGGAGAGCCTCAGTCCTCTCGGCCGTAAAGTCCTGGATATTCCGCTGAGATAGAAAACTTTAAATAGGTTTGACAAGATAAAGTATTGTTTTTTAAGAGTTAGGCTACAAAGAGTGCAGTTATAATAGTAGCTGCAAAGACTAGGAAAATCCAAGTTAAAGTCAGGATTTGTTTAGAGTAAAGTTTTCTTTTGTTTCTAGTAATTAAAGAAGTTGTAAAAAACAAAAAGGAGTCCCCAGTCTCTACCCTGTTTCAAGGCTTTTCTATTTTCTGGGAGCTCTCGGCTATAGGTTATCGTTATTCAAGGGAAGGGTTTTTCCTATGATATGGGTTGCCCGGTATTACGCCTCTTCTTAGTCTCAACTCTATTAGTTAGTCATACAAGCACGAGTTTTTTCACATTTTGAGACCGAAATGCTTTTGAAGTTCTTTATGAGTTTACCTGATGGAATAACTAAACAAGGGGCTTTTAACAAATTAAGGGGAAGGCAAAAAGGGCTTCGAGGTACCTAGTTAATACAATTCCGGATATCATGGATTGGTGCCGGGTAAGTTAACTCAAGGAATAATTTTGTATAGGTCTTTGTCCTGAAGAAGTACTAATCTCTCACGCAGCTATATGTTTTATATGTTTTGTGTTAAAATCTTTTGGGAACCCTTTCGGCGTAAGGGAATAAAAAGGAAGTCTATGATATAGATATAATTGTTGTATCAGAAGGGATATTGATGGGTGTGTGAAATAAAGTAATTTCAGGATATGAGCAGGAGTCCCTATCTAGTTCTAGTACAGAAGACTTGAAAACAGCTAGCGGTAGAAATCAATTCTTGAGTTATCACGGGTTTGGGCAAACTACCCTAACAAAGTTTTTATAAATTGGAATTCTCGGTTTATGTGATCTAAAGAAGTTTTAGCAGAAGATAAAGGTTTCTTGAAGATATAGTTTTTTGTTACTTGTTAACTAAGAGCCATTAAGGAAGTAGGTAACTAATTTTATATATATTATAAAAGTGTTACACCATACTTATTAAGGTCAAGTCTCTTTTTTGTTGACATCAGCTACCTCGAACTTCTATATCTAAATCTTCTGTACCTTCTGGATAAGAAGTTATCGGGAAGGTTTTATTTTAAGGATAGCTCCGGGTTTACCTGTTAATTGTGTATAACTATGAGACGTAATTATTATTTAAGCATAACACTGAACCAATATAGGAATAAAAAGGGAAACTTAACACTCAAGGTTTGTACTATCCTATTACTCCTTTTTTATATAGAAGGTACTCCCTAACTAGCACCATAAGCGTAAGCCAGAAACTTTATAATCTTTGTACTATATCATTTTTTTGTATCCCCCCTGTAAATACCTTTTAAAATGTTGCAGGAGGTCTCTAAAACAAGTCATTTCTAGTTAACTTTGTTCCGTGATATACAAAAAGGCATAACGCTGGGACTACCCCACTGAAAGAGGGCTTCCTTCTTAAATTGTTATAATAAAAGCTTCTAATCTCATTTCTTTGGAAAAGGAACCTAGAGCTACCCTGTTCGGATATAGGCAACCCTGGGTAAAAAAAATAGGATTTATTCACATTTTACCAACCACTTAATAAATAGGATAACTCGTTAGATAAAGAGCAAAAAATAAAGGTAAAGGGGATCCCCCTTAGATACAACAATTCCTAGAAATCTCCGTGAGTAGCGGCCCCTTTTTAGTAAAATTTCTTTATTAGATTAAAAAACTAAACCGGGAACTCCTCGTGAACAAACAGCAAAAGAAGTCCGTGAGACTTTAAAACTTACAGAAAGTGAAAGTGTTGGGCTTAAAAAAAGCTCCTGTTAGGATACCCTATCCTTCCTTAACTAGTTGTATTTTTACAATAAGAGGTATACAGGTATTGATGTAGCCTGACTCAAAACTTGAATTTAAACACCCAGTTTAGGATTACTTTGAAAGTATAGGATCTCGGTACCATACCTTATAATTATTTAACAGCCGGTATTTGTAAGACTTGAATCTACAAACATATTTCTTTCTTTTGGAACTTGGATAAACCCGTATTGTTTACTAATTTAGGGATAATCAATTATCTTTATTTTCGTTACACCAGGAATCCGCTAACCAAAGCTTTGTCATATCCTATAACGTTTTACCTTAATCAAGGACCCCTCTATTCTAGCTCAGCTTATTGAGTTCCTCGCTACTTCCTCTATATTGGATTGTATAGAAGCCCCGGGATTCCCTATACTTTGAGACCCCTTTTGAACAAAAAGGATGTCATTCCTTGCATTTACTAAATTTTTACGCTTTTTGTATTCGTTTTGAACCTTTGCACGTTGAAACGAATAAGCTTCACTTTAACCCTTAAATAAAATAGACAGCTTACCTAACGAAGTTTAGCACACAAAGTTAACTAGAAAGGGTGTAACATTTACCATTTACGCTATATAAACGATTTTTAGTTACTACTAAGTCTTGCTTTTCCATGAGAAATCCGACAAAATTAAGTGTATTACAAAGTATGGGACCCCCTATAAGAAAAGAGCTTGTATTGTAAGTTCGGGCATTTATTTTTCACGAATTAACGCAGCAGCTGAAGGGGCAACCCTTTTCTTTAAACCCTCAATATTATGCCTTTGGTATTCCCGTTTTTTCTTTATATATTGCACTCCATTTAACTCTCGGTAACTTAAGCCAAACCTTAGCTTTATCTCGGATACTCTACCCCTACTTACAGGAAATTCCTAAAGACTTTGCAAAAGAGGGCTCTCAATTATGCTTGTCCAATTAAAAAGCCTGTACCACAACTTTGAGTTTTATTGCTGCTTTTTATCCGGAAAATTTTAAATAAAGGTAATAGTTAGATCGAATTTTCTTTAGGCTTATGACCGCAGGTTCAAGTCGTGTTATCCTTATATACACAGCCAAGATCTCAGTTTTCTTGTTTCTTTTATGTCCTATCTTTTACCAATTAGTGGAATCTTTCAGTTCGAAGGAGAGTGCAGGGTTTTTATGCCCGAAATAAAGTTTCGAGGTGCTTGTATCAATAGATCCTTAATTACTGACATAACGAGATTTTTGGAAGATGTGTCCTTTGTGAAGTAAGCGTTCCTGGTTTACTAAGTACTACTATGATATGTAGTACCCTTTTTTCTACCTATAACGGTACTCCTAAATTTAGTCAAATACTTGAGGTCTACAGAGCTTTTACAAGATAGGAAGTAGGTATATAGTTTTGTATAGTATAGACGCTTCTCCTAATAAAAGTTTAACAGGGCGCTTAAGTATGTATAGGAATGCCAAAAAGTTCAGTCTACCAAATAGAACTGAAAAGACAGAGTTCCCTCAATTAGCAGAAGTAGGTTATCTTTATCAAATACTGTGGTAAAATAGGGATCTACTTCTTGAATGTCTTAATATATAAAGTAACCAAAAGAAACAGAGATGTATAGTAAGGCATAATTAAGTTCTGTGCGAGCGTCTCTAATCCTACGAGTCGGTCTTACCCACAAGAGGCCGGTAACTAAGGTTAAGAACGGTAAAAAGAACCCCCAACTGCTTCAATAAGGGGAAGTGTTTTCTTAGTAGAAAGTAGTGTATAAGGCCCTAATTCCTACATTTTTTCTACGATCGGGTAATTTTATTTAATCTTATATATTTGGAAGCACCAATAGAGAATTGGGACGAATCCAGAAAGTACCTACTAATATTTACCAATATATCATACTATAAAGAAAGTCTTGAGAAATTTGTGCTCGCTGAAGGAGCTCCTCTAATGAAATAATGACTAATAGAATAATACCTTTTACAAGACCTTGTTTTTTGGGGAAAGCCAATGGAAATAAACTGGAAGATGCTCCTTTAGACATAGGTATATAGTGTATATTCTTTTACAAAAACAAGTGTTATTTTAAATTAGAAACTAAATTTGTTAAAAATATATCTTCACTAGAGTGCCGATAGTACAAAGGCATAAAGTAGGAAAGTCTCACTAATGAAAAAATGTAAAAGGAATCGTAAAAAACTAGAATCACGTAACTAAGAGGTCCACTTTGAGATAAAGGTATGTATACAACAAGTAAAACCCTTACAGTTTATAGCATTTGTTTGTTGATTTGAACTTCCTACGAATACCGCTGCCAACCATTATCAATTCCCGGCAAGCTTAAATACTGAAGTAGACTTTCGTATATGAGGTTCTTAGAAGCCCTGTAGTGTAGCAAAAAGAGAGAATCCCAGGTTTGTTTTTCCATTTTTAATATTTCTCATCAAAGCAAGGTAGACGTAGGGAACTCGAAATTTAGAAACTGAGTATCTCCTTATAAGAAACAATTTAGTAAAACACACACATGAAATGGAATTTGCAATTAAACTCTTACCTAACAAGGATTCCTTATGTCCCTTATTTATTACTACAAAAATGGGTAAATCTTTCACTTCTAAAAATTCCGGGTCGGGTTGCCTTTCCAAAGCAAAAGCATAAGAATTGCTCTGTACTATACTATTATTTTAATAAGTTTAGTTCTATAGATTTTAGTCTTTTTTTTAATTGTAAGCTTTAAGGGCTTTCAAGACCGTGCCCAGCCATATTTTGAGGAAGGGTTTACCTCATGGGTAAATATTATGTCTCTCCTAAGAATTTAAATTTAAGTAAGATCTCATTATGAGTATTATTTCCTGTTAGACGAGATATATCTATTACATTTTCATAGGAAAACCTTGAATTTTTGTTATTACTCTATCTTAACTATTCTCAATGTAGGCAGACTCCTTGCTATATAGTGTCCGCATACATCAATCCCCTTTCTCGACCTTCTCTATATAATTTAAAAGTACTCTGTTACTAGGGCACGTACTCGAATTGGTTGCAGTTCCTTTATAGGACAATCCGTTAAAATTAAAGTAAAATCGCTTTAGGAACCCCTCTCCTTTTATATCCGTGTACCGTGGTGTAGAGTATATAGAACACCCGGGACAACTCGTTTTTCTGACTGATTCTTCATAGGTAACCAAGTATATACACCAATCTGTTGAAATACAAAGTGTGAAAATTCTAAAATATAAGAAAAGAGGGAAACTTAATATTAAAAATATAAAAAGTATAGTATATAATTTACAAAAGTTATTCTATACTAAGTGATTGGTAATTTATAAGGAATATGACCCTGGGCCTAATATTTACTAAGGGCTCCGCTTATAATATAAATATTGTTATATCCGATTTAGTTAAAGAGACTAGAAGCGCATAATTTATCTTTCTACTATAGATAGTATACGCCCGAGATACTCTTACATTAAAACTTGAATATGGATCCAGTTTGAACTTTCTTCTCAAATCAGTGTTTTTTATTCTACCTCAAGTACAAAGTTATTTAAACCGCCTACACGTATAAGGAGTCCGCTAAAGCTTTCCAATAAATTCTTTAAAAGCTACGGTTTCTTCAGTCCTGATATATCCTTAAGTTGGGGTCTATACCATTTTTAAGAATCTGTACTCTCCTTGATTATCTGGACCTGGGACAAGAGATTTACTAAAATTTTGGTTGGTTCTGTATTTCTGAGAGGTCAGAATCATAGGAATAGGTTTAAAATAATAAAATAAGTAATTAATAGAAAAGCTTGCTTAAAAATATACAAATAATAGGAACTCCTGCTAGAAAACTCTTATGAAATTATTAAAACATTTTAGTGACATAGAATCCCTGAAACAGGGGGGGGGGCTTCCCTTCACCAATTACCTTAGAACTCGTTTAAACGGAAATCTTTCATTTATAGGAAAAGCCTCTCTTGCTTACTTGTGAGGGCCCTCTTTTACTTATTCTTTTACTTGCCTGTAAAATTCCTAGTGGAAAAAGAGAGGTTGCCTTTTTCAGTATGGACTTATTTAAACAATTCTTGTCTAGTTAAACAGCTAACTTCGAAGAAAATACCTAACGAAGAAGAGTAAGTGCTTCCACTTTTTTGGAATTTATTCCTGAAGACTTTAGAGCTTGCAACTTACCCAAAAGACTAAGGGAACGTACTCCTGACTTAGTTTAATTCTACACTTTGATTTAGTAAAAACTCAAAATACCCAAGATTAGTACTAGACTTTTTCTGCTAGAGACATATTCATCACCCTAGTCTAGACAATTTATCAAGATTACTGCCGCCGACTTCGGCTCTACCTTTGCATTTATTTGTGCCCTCGCACAAGAGGTTTCAGTAAATTCCCATTAGAATCACTTACTTTTATCGATGAATGAATATTTGACCTAAAATAAATAAATAGTAATTCCTAAGCAAAAGTATAGGGATCCCCTTACTCAGAGTAAAGTTATGGAAGTACTCGAAATAACTAATTTGTTAGTCAAGAGTATGGTTTTATAAGCAGTCTAACACGTAAGAAATAAAAAGAACTTCCAGATAAGTCTAATTCAACCTTGAAAATTCTCTGAAAGCTAAAGAGTACTTATAAATTGTGGGCGGAATCGCACATAGTGATAATATAATTTAATTCTATTCTTTGATGTGCAATTAATATCTGGATCCACTCCATAAAAGGAAGTCTTGATAAAAAAAGTAGTTATTTTCCTTTTTCGGTGGAGGAAGGCTTGATTCTGGCTATTTTCTTATGCTCACTCACATATTACTTGTACTAGATAACAGACCAATAATAAATCAATAGCTGACGCTTGACAACAAAACCAAAAAGAATAGAATTAAAGTTCGTGCTACTTCCCCAAGTGATACGCAAAATTCCTTTTAAAAAATAATGAATTACTTGAAAGGTCTATTTTACTTTGTTACGTTGCAAATACTTTTTTACCGAAATCCGATTCTTTGTGATTAAATGGTAACATAACATCAAAAAATTGCAGTTTGAGGGACTGTTCCTAAAGGGCCTGACAAATTACTAATTGGAATGAGATGGTCTGTATCTCTTTTAATGGATTCCTTGTGAGATTTTTGAATCTAATTAGCCTTTAACTCTTCCTCTTATTTATCGGAAAACTTTTAACTCCATGAACTTACAAGCTTAGCCCTGCTTTTAGGCACAACTTTTCTCTATAACTTAACTGCTACTACAACTAGGGAGAGCTAGAACGGCAATCAATATGGATGTATTTGTAGGGTTTGAACTCTTGCACGATGCCTCTAATAATCGGCGATTTAATTTATTTACATTGTCTAGTAGACCCCGCGTGATAAATGTATAAAAGAAAGAAATTATCGTATTAAGTATTACTTTAGCAAAATCAGTTACTCTTTTTTCGTGACAGTGTGAGAGTGCATTTGTCAAGTGTCTTTTTCTGAGTGCCTTTCCAAGTTATTCTGTAGCCAAGAGATATATCAAAAATATATACCTTATACTTATTGTTACAGTTTTTTAGTATTATAAGATTTGCTTTTGCTTGCCAATTCTACTTAGATTTTAAAAGGCTGTTTTATTAGGTAAAGCCATTGATAATACGCTCTTCGAGATAAATTTTCCAGCCGGGAAGGAGGTACTTATAAGCACTTTTCCTCCTAGGGTTCCTTATATAAATTAAGTGAAGAGCGGTACATATATCTTTAAGTCTCTATGAGTATTCTATATTTCAAGGTATGGCCTTGTGTCAGATCAAATATGGATCTCCTACTATGAAAATTTCTTAATAAAGAGTAAACTCAGCTTACCTTTTTGAGAAACTTTAGATTCTTGTAGAAGGTACTACGAGGCCCTTACTCTCTTTCCTTATAACACGGAATACCGCCTTACATATAGGATCCTCTAATATATTAGAATGTCCTTTGCTTTCAGCGCTGCTGCGTTCCTAGGATAGGTATAGGATTTCCTGGCATTACACATTTATTATCTAAAGGAGGCGTGTAACAATTATGGTATACAAACTAGTTTTTAAGTCTCGGGAAAGGCCATAGAATTGAATTTATAGATTTCTTGTCTTGTTTGAGTGGTTAAAGCAGTCGCTAAAGTTAGAACGGGTGTTGGTTCAAGTCCATTTATCTACAATATTTAAGATTGACGTAAGGCACAAAGACTAAGAAACTGAACTGACTTCATTACTTTCCCCATTTCAACCAGTGGTAATTAAACTCTTGCTTCTTATTACTTACAAGAAAAGGGTTCCAGGGGTATAGTTTCATTAAATTTCGCAGGGATATGTCTAGTTATTTTCTAATGTAAATCAAGGAGAAATTTCGAGGAGAATCCTTTCTATATATCATATTCCAAAAGTTACTTACTACTTGATAACTTTAGTGTACTTACATTGCTTTCTCAAAAGATCCTACCTTGTACTACTTATAAAATCCTTATTCCTTATCTTTTTAATATTTTGGATCTAAATTATTTAATCTTTAGGGGTCCCGGTAGCTTAGAAGGAAGGCTTGACATTAAATTTAGGAGCTTTGCTTTGCGGACCTTTTGTATGTTTTACAGAATAGAAAATATAAGGTTTGGTTCTACTACCCACCCTCTAGGTATTATTTCTTTGAGTAAACTAATAAATCTTTTCTTTTGCGGAATTATGGGCTAAGATCTTTGAAGAGCTCCGTAAAAAGGAATTCTATGATCTAGCAAAACTTACTATAGGAAATTTTATACAAGAAAGAGAGCGTATTATCCAATAAGTAAAGAGTAGTCTTTTATTACTTTTACTTTTCAGATCTCCCTACTGCGTGAGATTCATTGTCTACTTCACTTAACTTTTGGAGTTGTAAGAACACATAAAGGTTTAGAGATTGACAAGACATCTTGTTCTAGTTCTAAGAAAAAGAAGTTAACAAAGGGTTTTGAGGCGCATTAAGTTTACTTTATTATTTCCTTTCACAACACTCTGTGGAAAGATTTAATAGCCTTGGGACGACAGATATTTTATCGTTCTTGAGACTTTATTTTGTTTACTATATCTTTTTAAAAGAAAGCATGCTTTAGGGTTTTACCGAGTAGTCAATTAGGAATTTGAATTTGGGATTGTTAGTTAGTAAATCTCTATTTTCTAGTCCTATAGAAACCCTATTTGTGTATTCCCTCCTTATTATTTATAAGGGACTCCCTAAGTAAATAGGTTACCCTTTATGTATACTGAAATGAGCGCTAAAAATATCTTACCATAAGTACGACAGTCTACCGAAGGAAAACCTAATCTATATCATACTAACTAATTTTATACTCCTTAAAGCCTGGGTTTCATAAAACAAAAAGTGTAAAGAAGTAAGTATTATACAGATCACAGATCGACCATGTAGCTAATCTCATATAGCCCCGGAATAAATATGTTTAAACTTTTATAGGAATTTCTTCTTTGTCATGGTGGAATCCAGACAAAGAGAATGCTTTTAATTTAACTCGGTAAAACGCGAGCCCTTTCAAAGATGGCATAGGTTCAGGGGCTTCTTGTCGTATATGATGAGGTATCATACTAAACCAAACCTTTAAAAAAAAAGAGTAAGTGTACGTAGTTTTCATAACTGCGGATTAAAAAGTTAAATATTAGGGGTATAAAAGGGGTATAAAACCCATAAGCTAGCTTTTCCTTACTAGAATTCTAGTGTAAGAAGTTTCCTTTTTATAGTTTAATTTTACTATCTCTAACCTAGCTTTCAAGATTTGTAATCGTGGATTTTACACCTCTAAAAAAGGACTAAGCTAATGCATTTAAAATTCTAATCTGGTACAGACTAAGGCTTTTTAGTGATCTTACCTTCTTATTCCACTCTCAGCAAGACCCCGACTCGGATCCTTTTAGGCTTAAGAAAATCCAATGCAACTCTTGTATTTTTTATATTTTCTTGTCAGGTTTTTTTGACTTTTTAGTTATTAAGGAATTTTTTTAGCTTTTATAAGTTTATACCTCTGCTCATAAAAGCTGCTTTGCCTATATACTATATATATTTTTAGGCTTTAGCTGGACCGCAGTAATTTTTTATAGAATTTTTATTGATTATTTGAGGGGTCTATACTAGTCTAGTTATTCATAAATGGAAAAGAGGTTAACTCTGTATTCTCTTCAATAAAAATGTCTTTCCTCTGGTGAAGTTCAGGTAAGACCCATCTATATAAAGGCTAATGCAGATCATGGAAAGATCAAAAATATAATGATACTAGTATACCAAATATTCTGGAAGAGGGGGTAAAGAAAGTTTAAACCATAGTATATTTAATGGTTTTTAAAGAATATAATTAAATAAAAATCTGTTATTGGATACTTCACACATCGATAATACGAAGAATTGGATCCAATAGGTTAAAAGGGGGTCTTCTTGAATACTCCAGTTTATTTATTATTTATATAGCCTACACCGGGGGAATCTCTGTTTTGACATTGCTGCTTTTACAATACCGGCCGGGGGGTTTTATGGTTACTCTTTAATTATGCCCTTTATTAAAATAACATCTAATTGTTCGGTTCCATATAAGCTAGGTTAAGAGTTTACGCATCAGTATCTGGAATCCGAGTACTAGTACCTGAATAGACCGGCGAACACCTAATAGTTTTAAAAAGCTTCAGTATGTCTCGCGTTTCGGTTAGTAAAAAGGGCTCGGTATCTTTGTTTTTTAATTTATGTCAGTAGTTGCTAGACGACCTGCAATCAGAACTAGAGAGAACATAAAGAGTTTGGAGAGGTATTTGCATTTGTAACATATCTAAGAAAAATGCTTGGGCTATCTAGCGGGTAAGCAAGCATATAATTTTAGTAAAAAAAGTTTTGTTATAATATAGGTAGCTAAGCATACCTCAGGCTAACTAGTAGTAAAGTAAGAAAAAATTACTTGTAAGAACCTCTGAGATCCCGCTTTCAATTTGAGTTTAGCACATACCATATATAATGATAGGTTTAAAAAGTCCTTACCTTGTGGTTTTTTGAAAGATAAGAGAAGCAAGCATGGGAAACTCATTTACTTGAAGATTGTCCTTCTCTTAGTTCGTACAGAAAATTGGACTTAATTACGAGCTATTGGATAGTACCTTGCTTTAAGGTAATAAAACCTAGTCACAAATAATTGTGTGTTATTTGTCATCATCAAGAACCGGGCTTACCATAGTTTAGTTATTTCAGCCGATGCTAATTAAAGAGGGCTCAAAAGATTTAAATCTAAAAAAACTAAGCAATAGGAGAGAGCCGTCTACAATACAAATTATAGAACTAGTATTTTCGGGAGTTCTTTAAGACTTCTTGAGTGTCTAAAGTAGTCCTTTATCTAGGTAGCACTTGAGAGTATTACCATTAAACATAGTTATTCTAATATAGGAAATAGGGGGTCGAGTCTCCCCTTATTACCGGTGTTGGTATATAGAAAGGGTCCCCAGATGAATATATTTTATAGGGGTTAACTTCCTTATAAAAATGAAGGGAATAAGCTAAAATATCAAGCTACTAAAAAGACCTAGAGAAAATATCTCTAGTATTATAGAGTATTAGCGCTCCGATAAGAAAACCCTTTGTATACTAGTTCCTACTTTTAAAAAGTTAATTACTCCTATATTCCTTTTCTTCCTTACTAAGAAAAAAGGGGGGTTCCCCGTGAGTATGCGTAGGCCCATTATCTAATATAAATGTTCTTGCCTTAGGCCTTCTTTTTAAACCGGTAATGGTAATTAGGATCCTTTAAATTTGCTTTGTAATCGGCCGGGCATAAATTAGAAAGGTTTTCCTACTTGCAGGGAGACACAAGGCTCTACATTTTAAAATATAAGAATAACAGAGGTTACGGGATACTCGCTTAGGAGCCCCATATTTAAGGCCTACCACGACTTTGAACCATCATATTTCATTCTTTTCTTATATAATAGTATTCTCTAATTGCTGTTCTTAAAGAGGACTTTATATTACTATATGCTATATACTCTTAACTCCTATTACTTGTTTGTTCTTAATCTATCTATATCACACGTCGTATAGTAATGCTATCTATTTTTTAACATAGAAAATTAATTTCTTTCAAATCCTTTCTTTAGAATCTACCTATTAAGGTAAGCAGCAGCAGCATTACAAGATTTTTTAGGGAATTTGGAGTAGAATGAAAAAAATTTACAAGATACGGTATAAATTACGAAAGTGTAGATACTTAAGCTTACCAAACTTGTTAATTTTGCATAGTATTTTAAAAGCTCCAATGCACTTTGACTCCTTACGGACCCTCCTTACAAAGCTCACATGTTATATAGGGTTATTAGTTTCCTAAATAAATGCATTCTGATATAGCATTCATTACTATTTTATTACGATCAAAACCTAGTCGGGAAAGACTTTGTCCAAATGAAAACTAGAAACTCCAGACTTCAGGGAAACGTGAAATGAAAAGAAGATGTAAACCACTAAGTTCCATATAGATTTAATATTCTCACTTTATTGCGTCTACCGAAGATGAACCTTGTTTGTAGTTTTTCATAAATCTCTTGCCTCTTTAATGATAAGAACAGAGAACAAGAGGAATTATCCCTAACAACTATGACAGAACAAGGCA
>JAYMTF010001068.1:0-26632 GCA_036897485.1 Pelargonium nanum | reverse complement strand
AATGAAAATCCAAGTTTATATAGGATATATATATATATATATATATATATTGAAGCATATATGGGATATATAATTTCTCTCATTTCATTTTCTTCCCCATTCACCCACTAATTGAACAAAAATCCAAGTCTTTCCCATAAGAAAATATTTATTTATTTTAAAGAGTGATTAGTTATTAACAAAAGTCAAAGGCAAAAGTCTTATTAATTAAGAGTCTAAAAATTACACAAATTAAGTACATGTATGCTTTATTTATTCGTATTTACCCTTTTGAATATAAAAGTAAAGTCACACTACTAATATTTAATTGTTGCTACACCAAGATAGATTGTACCAAATGGTTTAAGTGGTTTAAATTTTCTTTGAGATCTCGAGTTCGAGTCTCTCTGTTAACGGTACGAGATGAGTTATTTAGGTATATTAGGAAGAGCTATCTCTTGAAATTTGAGAAGCTAAATCTTGCAATGGAGTTGCTCTAAGGGCTCATATCTCTTAAAAGTTTGTGTACATCAAGTATCTCAATATTGTTTTTAGTTTTAGATCTATTTGTAGTCCCATATTGTGCAAATTTTCATTTCCTAGTCACATCCTTATGCTCTCTATACAATAGAATATGTACCATGACCTTCCAAGTTTGCTTCTGTAGCATAGTGGTTGTGCGTTCGCTTAGTAAGCGAAAGGTCGCGAGTTCAAACCTCGCCAGAAGCTCCCTGTCCACCACCTTTTTGGCATTGGACAAAACTGGAGAAATAAGCACCTCTAATTCTATACACACACCGTATCTTAACTAAAAGTTGATCATCACCTCAAGGTTTTCAAAGAGTTCACAAGGGATTGCATTGCATTCACAACACACTCAAGAAAAAGGAAATTTACTTGGAACTTCATTGCTAACACTGAATCAGGCTATATCAAACAGTGCTTTCAAACAAATAATAGTTACAGGAACACTATTTTTAATATAAAAGACTCACCTCTATCATAAAACTGAAATTGCCCACCCAGCCTTATTATTGCCTATTTCTAAAAGGAAAAAGAAGCTCCCCCGAGTTCTCCCAGCAGCTTACTTCCACCGGACGAGGACATGTGGAAGCAAACAAGGTAAATTAACATTTGGACTTACACGTTACATCAGCATGCACAGTGAAACACGGAAGTTCCCAGACACCTTGCTTTGTTTGCTATCTTCCTGACACCCGTGTCATTATGATGTGATCTTGCAGTCTCGGGAGATACCCGTATTCTATCCATTATATTGACATTGGGGGCATTGAGAATTGCTTTGGGCATGGACAAAGCAAACTGCATGCCCCAAATGGATAGTGGTCTCATGTATATGAGGGATCGGAAGTGCCCGTCAGTTGTCCAACCCTCTGGTGTTTGGAACCAATACCTGAATATCGGAAAAACAAAAACTTAATATCATTCTCAATGTTGCAACCAAATCAAGGTGGGAAGAATGCAGAAATACAGTACACAGTTGAATATTAGTGAAGTTTCTCAAGTCCCCATGGGAGTGAGAACTACTATTGTAAATTCAAATTAGTGACCAGTCAGAATAATAATCAAAGACTGCCTGAGCAGCCAAAATCTGAAACGATTCCGATATTATATAATTGGAGATTCAAAATTTACAAAACCTTAATGTTGTGCCAAGTCACCATCATACATCAATATGACAGATGCTCTTACAAAATTTGTTAAATTATAGTCATTGCATAACATTAAAGGATATTCCACGCGCTAAACATCTAGCAAGTGCATACAAGAAGAGCAGCATCCTTGACAAGGCAAAATAACAAAACATATTATGGCACAGTAAATTCATGATTCACAACTAAGTAATCAGAACCATTTCTGAAAAAAATTCATAGTTTTGGGCATTAAAGACCAAAACAAGAGTCTAAAACACAAAAGGCAAACAATAGGGTAAATGAACATCAAGGTACTTACCCATATCCCTCCTCCGACCATCCTGCTATAAAAATACCCTCAGCAGTGGCAAAAGCCTGCTCCTCTTTTCCAGCAAGGATCATGGTAGCCGCTACAGCATAGGTGACACCAGTCCATATTTCTCGAGATTGCATGCAAGACTCATCCACTTTTCCATTGGGATGCATTCCATTTACAGCACCCATCCTACCTCCTTTAACTTTCATTACATTGAAATCATAAATTTTCTGCAAAGCACTTTTAATTTTATGATCATCAAAAAGTGAGGGCAAGCCTTAGGATGCATTATACCACTGCCCTGCTAGTTGATCTGCTTGTATAGACTTACTGTTACTACTGGACCCACTGTCATAGTTGAAGTAAGCACCATTCCATAGTTTTGCCTCAAAAACTGACTTGGCTTTTAAAAATTTGCTTTTGCAACTTTCAGCAAATTCTCTGTCACCTACTTGAATAGCCATTGCTGCTGCAGCCTGAAGTGCGGCAATCCACAAGCAGCCACAGTAAGCACTTACGCCATGAACAGTCCAAGCATCATAAGTTTGATCTGGGAATCCATCATTCTCAATTAGGCCATCATTATCCCTATCAAACTGTTCCATGTATTCAATTGCAGTGCGAACAGCTGGCCACACATCGACTCCGAATGACATATCCCCGGTTGTAGCAAAATCTCTGTACACTTGGAGCACGAACTTTGGGTTCAGATCCTTCCATTTACTTGTATCATGAATATTATATGCATTCATTTCATGCCATGGATCATGTGTTCCAAGATCATGAGGAACAGCTCCCCTAACCTTACGAATTCCCCAATTTCCCTCCGCAAGGAACTTTACTTTTCTTCCATCCTCAGATAAAACAGCCTTGGCAAAGTCCCGTTGGATATTAAGTTCAATTTTAGGGAACAGTTCAAGAAGAGCAAAAGATGCGTAAAAGTGGACATCATACGTGCACCACATGATATATTCCACTCCTTCCAAGTACAAAAACCTACCAACATCGTCATCATCATGCAAGGAGAGATGTAAGGAATGATTGTCGTTACCCATTCTACGTGCTGCCTGTTCCTCTTCATATGAGTTTTTACTAATATTACCATCATCAGTTCCATTAAATCCATTAACAGTACACTCAACCTTTGAAACTCTTCTGCAATCTACTTCAGCCTCTGTCACTTTTGCTTCTCTGGTTTCTACTGACTGATGCTGATTGTTTCTCATGTCTGCAGCTGGCAACTGAGAGTCTGCACACATAAGAAGAAATAGAAATAAAGCAGCAAAACAACAGAACTTCTAGTTACCGTGGCCATCACATGGCCAAAACAAGAAAGAAGATGCCATCAATGAAATAGCATGCGTTGTCAATACTAAAAGACCATAATACTTATGTGAAATAGCATGTAGATTAGTACCAATCCATATTGTTCCACCAGCAACCAGAAAGTAGAGTTCATTAAACAACGTGAACTTGTACCTGCAAACATTAGATCATAAGTTGCAAAATAGAACATTTATAAGTTATGCATCTTATCAACAAGAAGAATAAAGAAAAAGAAAATTATTGCATTTAGAAGTTACCATTCTGGTAGCCTGGCATCCTGCAGGACAGGAGCTTGCCATTTCTCTATTTCCTCTTCCCACCGCTTATAATCTGATTGTAAAACAGAAATTCAGAAAAGAACCATGATCAATAAAATATAAAACACTTTCAAATAAGTAATGCATACTTGTTAGTGCGTCATGCACCAGATTCAAAGCTGCTCCTTCAGAAGTGCCGTAGAATTTTGTATACCTCCTGAACTAAAGAAACAAGCTCAGGTAACGATCACCATAATATAAGATGTCATGTTAAAGATAATATAGTGATCAGATCCAATCAAGATCATAGAAGATGTTTATCCACAGTACTGACGCCCCACAAAATGTGCAAGGAATGCCCAAAGTATTCAATCTCAAGCAGACAATCTTTTATAGATAGTTCTAAGGCTTAGCCAAGACAGGAACTCACCACCAATTTCCATTGTTAAACCCATTAAGAACAAGAAGAATTCTTTGCTCTCGGTTTTGATGTTTATCTTTTTTGTTGAGCATTTGGGAGGGATATAAATAAGGAGTTGAGTCAAGTCAAGAAGTATTTGGCTCACCAGAAGGATAGCAATTGCACGTCCATCCCGGCCCTCGACCTCACTGAATAAGGATTAGTTGCACATTTACAACAATACCTTTTTTATATCCTAATTTCAAACCCATTCATTCAAAGCATTTGTTATGTTTTAAATTTTAGTATCAATCGAAGATTTCAACATCAGCACAACAACCAAAATGATATTGCAGTAGAGACATGGAGCCACAAGAACAGACATACATAATTAATCATCAAGGTCCAAATTCTTTGACGATATTATGTCTCAACTTCAAACATGCACAACACACATAAGCAAGAACAAATAATTATTACCTATGATATGAGCTCCCCTTCGAGAATTTCACTCTAGGAGATGACCATGCTAGAGCAAATGCAATGGTGCACTTTCCATGAGGTTCTACCCATGCAGAGGCCGAAACTGCTGCACAATGAGTCTCTCCGGGTGATGAAGGCATGCTTGGTCCAGAGTTGAAGTTTTTTTGATCAAATTGCCCATCCTAAAAATATGTGCACACATCAAATATAGTTTTGGTAGACCGGTTTGAATTTTCAGTCACACAAGATTTTCAAGGGCAATAGACTAAAATAGGTATTGTAAGGTTTGAATTTCAATCGCACAGACTTTCAAGAGTTACACTGAGAGTTATGACAACACAAAGTTCCATAGAGGATAAGTGATAAAACATTACGTATACCTAAGTAAGGTAGGCACATGGCAATAAACAAACAGAAATAATAGGAAAGAACCAGTACCTGAACCATTTTACCCCACATATCCTTTGCTGTGACAGAACTTCCTTCAGAAAGCCCAAAACATGGCAAAACTGTAACATTCACGTTCTGAGTTTCACAAGCAGCTACTGCAAATGTAACAGGAGGATTGTCCTTAGCGGTCCTGCAACGTTGAGACAATCCTCACACACTAAATATAATAATTAGTAAGTAAAAAAGTTACACCAATATCCCTACATGGCTAATGACAACAGAGAAATCAAACAAACTTCCAAAATTTTTTTTTTTCACGAACAGAGTGGTAATTCTAAAAATATTAAAATATCTTAAGTTAGAACATGTCACATGTTGATAACGAGAGTTGCAGCCTGCAGTCAAGCTGCACTCTCGATGATCGATAGAACTTTTAAAGACCCCAAGTTATAAAGTAGTTATCTAGTAGTGGCATTACTTGAAAATGCGCAAAGGTCCTTGAAAAGTTATCAGACAATTCAAATGAGTAAAAATGTTTTGATACACTTTGTATCTTTTTATATTATGAGTAGTACACTACTTCAAGCACCTTTAATATATTAAGTAGCTTGCCTTAAGAAAGAGGCAACCTAACCCTAATTGCTCATCGGGCCAAAAATATATAAACAGGAACATATTAAGGTTATAGGTTTGGCCATTTAGGACAGAGTCATTGTTATTTGCATCTGGCTTGGTGGTTTTTTTCATATAAGAGTCTGAAATACGATGCAACAACTAGATCACATGTGGACCACATATGAAAGGGACATTCGAAAGTGATTTTCGAACTTCCAATTCCATCAGCTCCCTAAGATTGAACTGGTAAGCATAAATCATAAAACTCTGCTTCAACAAACACAATGTAATCCTCTTATCAAATCCAATATTCTGGTGTTTGCTTGGTTCTTCCCTCTCTTTGCAGTATGCATCTATTCGAGCTATAATGTTGAGCCCATAAATAAACACCAGTCATTTCAAAGGTGACATTGTAATTTTTTTAGCTACGATGTTGATCCAACATTTTTATGTTTTATCTTCAACAAATCATGATTTTATCTTATTAAAGTTTCTCTCTTCTTTTAGCTTCCTGGTTAAGTTCAATCAAACATTTACATGTACTGCATAGAAACACCATGCACTGCTGACTTTTCTATAAAATTAGATGTCATGAATTATCTACTATAGTTTAAATTTTCAGTTTTCTAGTGCCCTTTCAAGATAATCATTTGAAAACGACAGGTTTAGGCCTCGCCTTGTTTTTTGTTGTTTAAAAATTTATTTTTGTGGGGGTTGGAATGGAGCATTAGGAGAAGAAAGGATTCTGGGTTGGCCTCTACATTCATCTCTTAGAACATAGAAATGATCTAGAGGACTATGCAAACCAATTGTCATATAGATCTATCAAGGTTTTGTGACTTGCTTGTGATGTAGAAGCACACCAGAGACTCCATCTTCACCTCTATCAAAAACAAAAAAAAAAAAGAGTCAATTATGAATTTTCATATATGTACAGGTACACCAATGCAAAAGTAATCAAGTACAAAATCTACTCACATGAACGGTTCATTCACATGATCTCCTGATAAATGAGAGACACCTCCAATTGAATTCTGAAAGAAAGAATAAATGATGACTGGATATCCAAAGAGATACTTTAACTTCTAATTACAGAAGAAATGTAATGAAATATTAGGTAGCACAATGTAATCTCACCGCCCATGTAAAGAGAAGGCTAACTTTAGCTCTTTCCTTCCCAGTGTTGACTAACTACAACAGAGAAATAAAAGTCTTACTAAACAAACAAAAAAAGTAATCAAAGATCCAGAATAGGTCCAGACTACTCCACTGAGCTACATTCTTACATTTAAAGTAAAGTGTGTGAGAACCATTTCAGATAGTTGAAAGAGAATTAAAGCACAATATTTACTAGCTTTAAGTACAGCATGCTTCACATGTGTTTGAGTGTGTCTACTTAAGAGAGGAAAATGATGATCATCCAGTGCAGGATTAAAAACATTCAACAACTGACATCTATCATTAGAGATCAACAGTTCGCTCTGGTAAAAGCTCTTGAAAGAAAAAACTGTACACACACGCAGTATATGCTAGACAGTATTTAAGAAATCAGTTATGTGCAAAAACCCTAGTACAGTGAGCTGGGATAGTCCCAAAATCCACAGAGCTTTATATCTTTACACATGAGCCCCAATCACAGTAAGAATCCCGAAAGTGAAAGTTCCTCCTGATCATAGCAAAACCGAACTGACGTCATTTGACCACATGAGAATTTAAAAAGAGCATACCGTGTATACAAAAACAGAAACAGGAAGACTGCTTTCTCTATAATTATGTGGTATGAATGGAGATATTTGCCGACAGGACACTTTCAAGTCTGGGTCTGGTTCACCTATAAAAAGTACCGTTATTAAATGAAAAATCCATTACGCCGTTGCATAAATGGGCAGCAAATTAGAAAGTATAATGGTACCATCATATATTGTCCATGCCCTTGGAAACAAAGCATGGTATGTTGAATGCTGGCCAGTCAAATTCCATCCCCATGACGATATACCCTGATCACCTGCTTTCCTTGAATAGCACAAGACAAAATTTGGGTTACACCTCTGAATCATATCCTAATACTGTTCATGAAATTCAATATTCAAGAACAAAATTTGGCACATCTATGCTTCAAATATTTCTAAAGGCAAAAACAAATTCCAAAAAATCATAAAAGTTTAGTACAAGCAAGCAGCATCAGCTCTTAATATATTCTTTCTTACAGAGAAAGAATAATCGCAAAAACATCAAATTAGTAGCAGAAAGCATATTCTCAGTCAATTAGAAGATATGCAAGTTAGAAATTATTTATAATCATAGTTCTCCGATGCAAATATATTGGCGATCGTAGACATGAATCTATAATGCTTTATCGATTCAGTTCACAAATCAGCGAATCACTTCAATTTATATTCTCTACGTAAAGCCTAATATGTCAATATCTATATAGCAAAAAACAGAGCTGTGCAATTTTTTGTTTAAAATGATTTAGTGAGAAACTAGTGGTTCAAAAAATTTCTTTAACACTCTTTCTCTACGTGATAAATCAAGAACACTAATAACTTTTATATATTTTTGAATCTCAATTTTATAACTTTTATAGTGAAAGATATCAATGATATTTTTATCACTAATTATACGCTGAAGGTATGAATTGATCCTGTAATAGAAACAAATAAGTTTAAAATACTAAAATAAATGTAATTAAAAAATTATGTTGTTTTCATGTTTAATTGTAGTTCATTATACTTAACTACTGAACCAGAACTTATGATTCACAATTCTCAAGATACGAGTTTGATTTGTGACAACTGACAACTATGCCCACATGGAATTTAACAGCTAAATTCATTCAGGAACTTCAGTTCTTGATAAGGATATTAGTTCGTGCTGCTTTATCATGCTACATACTCCTATGCTTCTAGATATTTACCTACTGCCATAACGCATGAGATAAACTATATTACTCTCAGCTAGCCAACTAGATCTTGGCACTTGAAACTAAATCAACTTCACTCTTCAACAGCAGAAGAGTGCAAAGATTGCCCCTCTTGGTGCAAAATGAAGTAAACTGATTCCTAAAATAACAAATTAACTAGCAAGACATGTAAAATTCTACAGAATGTAAATTATAGAGCACAATTAACAATAAGGTCAAACAGTTTCTTAAGAAATATGCATTCAAACATTAAAGTTATCCTCTTACCCTAAGCCTTCATGTTGACCTGGAGCCAAAACTGATGCATAACTTTTGTTTCCTCCATCTCGAGAAATAAATATCTGCAGTAACAGAAAAAAAAGATTGTATATCATGCGGTTTCAAATTCCACTTTCAGCACAAGATACTTCAACACTCCTCCTCACGTGTGGGTCTACTTTGCATGTGGATCAAGAATTACGCAAAGGACAACACAAATAGTCAGCGAAAACCTAAGACCAAACAAGCTCTGATATCATGTTAAACTTTACTCCAACCTAGAAGGCTTACGTGTAGTTAATTAAGAATATGGTAGGTAATCAAAATCCAAACTAAAAGCATACCCTAGGATGGAAGGAAATAACATTTCTTGTGGACAATTAGGTGGCCTCAACCAGAGGCAAAATCAAGAAATCACTATAAGCAATTTCAGTACACTACAATATATATGCTTCTAGTAAAAGCAAAGGGAAATTAAAAGGGTGAGTGTTTATGTAGCCAATTAGTCCTGGACCAATGATTTGCAATGGGATGAGTTTTTGTCTTTAATGACATACTTTTCTTATTTCCAAAAATTTCAGACTATGGAATGATCTTTGCCTCAATATATCCCTCAATACATCTACTGCATCCTGAACCTAATATTTTTTATATATTCATTCTAAGGAAATGTGTGATAAATGTAAGATTCTAACACCCAAAAAAGTTCCAGCTTTTGCATATAGCTTCTCTCTCAATAAAAGCAAATCTCCAACAACCTACTGAAATTTCTCATATATTATAGATGCATACTGCAGCAGTAGAGAACAACCCACTTACAAAGAACTCACTAAACATTACATATTGTTAAATTTATATTGGGTTACACATGACTTAGGCTTTCACTACTAAAAGAGTAACCTTTGTTAGTAGGATTTAACTTGCACCACTATATGTAGTCTTGCCACTTTATATTTTACGGATGTGTTATCACCCACTTCAACACATGTGTTATCAAAACACACAAGAACAAAATTAATTGCAAGCTGATAAGAAAAAAGATAGAGCATTACAGAGAACTGATTGGCCATGATAGGTGAAGCATCACATATACTCGGAATAATTTGCCACTGCCTGAATTCACCTCTAAAACCTCTAGATATGCTTCCACTTCTGTGAGATTAAAATAGATAAAAAAAACCAATCCGATGAATGAAGAGTTGGGATTGTAAGCAACAAAAACCAAAAACTATTAGAAAAAAAAAAGGTGAGCCACTACATACCCCATCCCACCAAGTGGAACCCCTTGCGATGCTGAAGGCTTGCAACTCTCTCTAGTGAAAGGGTCAATAGGTGCTTTCTGAACAGGCACAATATGAAATTCATAAATCAGTCTAAAACATGTTATAGAAAATTTAAATTTCCATGTCATGTTGAAAGTATATTCATTTCACTAATTGACATGCAAATTGAAATTTTCTCGGGAAGAAAAATTCCAAATAACCTTTGTATGAAAAAACACAAAGAATTACCCTTCCATAAGAAGCCTCTTCTCTAACATATGACCAAAGGCGTACCCCCAATCGAACCTAGAAGTCAAGATTGAAAACCCAATTAGAAAGCATGGCGGACATGTTGTTGCTGTTGTTATTTCAAGTAAACTAAAGAAAAAAAAATTATATATATTATTGCATACCATATATTTTTTACTCGAGACCATTCAATAAACAAAAACAACCAAACCAAACCATTTCTTAAACAATGTTGAGGTTAGCTACATAATTACTCAACAAAACTCTTTAGGATTCATGTATCATGAGATTTGACAAAATTTCATGCTGGTTGTCATCCTAATGCAACCCTCTTCCTTTACCGGGCTGGGGACCGGCCATGTTACAAGAGCACGGGTAGAGTTCTTGAGACCACTCAATAGTATTGAAAAGGTGAAGCTGTTACCATTTTTATTGCTTCCATGAATGTAACACTGAATTCTTTCAAAAGATTAGCATGACTGTTTAATCTTCTTCTCCAGGCTTGTTCTGGAGGGGCAGCACTGTCAAAATCAAGCTATAAAACAATGAAGAAGAAAAAACACAGTTAGTTTCTGCGGAAAAAAACATCCTGATTTCTGAATAAAACTACAGTTACTAGGTAGCAGATAGAGTTTATACTATGGGCAATACCCCTTTCCCACTCCCAAACAAGCAGTTATCAATTTTTCTGTCCACGTTTTTTAGCTATATAATATATAACCTGTGACTGATGATGAGAATAACCTTCATTCCATAGGTAAACAAAACTAGATGTGTATTGTATGATTCCAAGTTTTCTTTTCTTTTTCTAGGCTATTAGTACATTTACTAGTGACTGATGATGAGAATAACCTCTAGTCAAGGACACATAGCGAAAAGAGAATAAATCCAGTACCCAAAATCAATTTGAGAAGAATTGAGTATTAAATACTGTTGACATATTGTTAGAGAGAGAGAGAGAGAGTCCACATAGTATATTCACTCTATCAAGACTTGTATACTCAAAACTGTACATCAAAGTGTGGTCAGAGTAAGCAATGTAAGCATTATAATCTCTATTAGAATTCAGACATGCAGAAACATAAAGATTCCAGATAAGGAAAAAGTACGGGGGAACCAAAAACAAAAAGGCTCGAGTAAATTGCTATACTGTACATTATTTTCTTAGACAAGAAGCCATGAACTATCAAAATAAACCTCATTCCCTTGGATAGTATTGAGTTTAACGAATAACGGGTGGTATATGTCCACTAAGACACCAACCGACCAATAATTCTGGATGGGTGAATTTCCTATGTATCATTAGCATTTCTTCTTATCAAGTTGAACTTCCAAAAAGAGAAAATAATTTATAGTCTTGACTTCACCATCTATAACCAATGAACTCATGTCCAGTGCATACACAATTGCACAAGAGGATCGATACTTAGAAATAATTATAGTATTACATTATTCTTTCCACTGTTCCTAGTTCAGTAGTTTGTACAACCTCTGCAGTTAAGAAGAGACCCAAAAAAAAAAAAAACCACAACATAAATGAAAAGACACAATATTGTGACCAATTCCATTTCATAATCTAACAACTTAGTTGTTATCCAAAAAAACACTTCATTGCATTACTTCTTAACAACAAGCTTACACTCAATGATATTAGATACTCCGACTGTCCCAACTTGAGTGTCCACTTTCTTAAAACTGTTCTAAAATAAGTGTCTTTAGCTAAAACCTCCTGATCGAGGGTGTTTCAAGAAGAGGGTACGAGGTGAAAGTACATCTGTAACTGTAACTGTCACTCATTTTCGGAGTGAGTGAGAGAGATGATGCTGGTCTAGGCCCCAAACAAGAACCAGTAACATATAAGTGAGAAAAAAAAAACAAAGCTGACCAAATTAACACAAAATCACAAGTAATTTACAATTTAATCAATCCTCCGACCGACATGCCCAACTGAGATTTCACTTCCATTCTCACAATTCCTTTTGATCAGCAAGTAAATAAAACCCAGAGAGTAAATTCCACTGACCAGGTGCAAGGTGGTCCGGCTGATATACTCCTCCGGCGGCCACGAATTTTTGCGGCAGTGAAACAAGGTTCCACTGACCATCTTCCTCCCTTGTTTTAGCTCTCCCAAACAAACAGTCCAGTTGACATACGAGAAACAACACAAAAATGATGAAAAGAAGCGAATCTGGTGCGAATCACCGATCAGCGATCAAAAATGGGCTGTGATTGGGAGTGGGGATCGGATATAAGAGAAATAGTTAGATTTGGGGATTGGGGAAAAGGAGAGGCGTGGCGGTGGGAGGAAGAGACGCCTGGAGCTGTGATTCGGAGTGAGAAATGAGCAATTAGTCTCTGAAGGAGGAGGTGTCTGCGTGAGCAAGTTGCCGTTGGGTTGGGGTGTGGTGGTGGCGGGTGGAGTACGCCTAGATTGATTCCAAATTTGATACTCTATGTCTCTCTAGTCTTTACCACTACTACTACCCTCTTTAATTTACTTTTTCCCTTTCCCTTTTACTATAAAAATAGAACGTCCGGAATCTCAGGTCATTATTTATTGGCTTAGACTCTCAGTTAATAGACAAATGAAATAAATTCGAGCGGGGCGCAATGAAGCGGGTATGGGTGTTAATTGATGAGTTGGCATCACCTCATTGACCATGATTTATAGGCTAAGAGTCTCAACCAATAAATCATGGCTGAGATTCTTTTCTCTGATAAAAATGTATCAAAAGTAGACCAACCCATTTTAACAACTTAATTCCGCCCAAAATGATTTTGAACTAATTGGTCGTAGTTATTTTTTTATCAACAAGAAAGTACTTTTGTATCGAGGCTCCCTAAATTGGAGCAAAGTACACACCCCAAGGAGGAGGAGAAAAAACAAAATAGGTTACATAAACTCTAAGGAGCAAAACGGAAAAAGTCTATGAATTGATGTTCTATGTCTGATGAGATGGGTCAAGCTTAAGTGAAGAAGTTGCTAATGAAAATACGACATCCAAGTCTTCAAAATTATCATTGGATACTACATCGTTTCTTGTGAACCAGAAGTACCATAAGCATATATGGTACTGCACCGCCCATAATTAGGAGAGAGGCATGCAAATCACCAATCTAGACCATTGTGCAAATAAGTCCACTAGAGCTGCAAGGAAGACAATTGAGATTCCCCTCCAAAAAATAATCTTTACTCAGACATACCTTGAACATAAACAATGGAGAAGTTAATCCTTGTAATCTTCAAAGCATACCACACAAAGAACACAAAAGTAGTAGGATAATTAAATGGGAATGTCGTTGTTTTCCAAGAAACACTTGATTGGAATACTTTAGAATGATTGGATATTTAGGGGCAGAAGAGGGGGTCAAATCAGTTTGTTCCGAGAAAAGTTATGGTTAGTGACAAGAGCATAGAGAAACATTTAGGGTATTTCTTGAATGAGAAGATGTCTTTATTGTCATGAATCCAAATTCAGGTGGTTGAGTGTAATAGGCGAAAGCATGGTCGTGTGGAGTTTGTTGAGAATGGCATTCAAGGATGTATTTTCTCATTCGAATAGGGACCTCCTAAAGTTAAGTGACGATCAGGGATGAAAATGGGCATTGAAAATGTCAATAGTGCCAAGCTTTCAATCTTGAAGGTTTTGTCAGACTCTTCTTCACCGTTTTCACCTTTGGCGTCATTATCTTATTCTTAGTTATCGTCTTCATCCCCAAATACTTCGAGATTTCGTAGTCTCCCCAAGTTGGGACCTCGAGGAGATTTAGGAATGTTGGGCTAAAAAAGTAGTCTGGCCTCAAGAGCTTAGGGGTGTGTGGCCTTGGTCAGTTCAAAGGGGAGGTGGGTTTCGACCTTTAGAGCCTTTTGTTTCTTGGCCAAGGGGTTAGGCCCTTGCACCTTTGCCTTCATCTTCTCGACGTAGGGGTTAGGCCCTCCGACCGATACCTTAATCTTCTTAGGGTTAGGCTTTTATCTTTGTCTCCATAACTCATTCCCCTTATGTTGTAGGGAAGGTAGACATGAGGTTGTTTGCATTGGTCGCGCAGAACAATGGGTATTTCATTGTGTTTGGCGGCTTTGGGGAGACGTCATTCTTTAGCATGGCAACCTTAACGTCGTGGGAGGTTTAGATGAGCTTCACCATCACATTCCATTGGCTATGTTTCACTAAGTGTTCTCACACCTTATTAAGGCTAGCTATACTGAAGGTCATTGGAAAATATTTCAAACTCGTCGATGAGAGGACGACGAAAGATGACATTATGATCAGATAGGATGTTGATCACTATGAATTCGTAGGTGCAGTTCTTCTCATTGGGAGTCTCACTAAGAGTCACCGTCAGAGAGACGACGCCATTAACATTGGTACTACATCGTTAAAGCCTATTAATACTCTTTTGAACTCCCAAAGGGAGCTCTCATTCAAGCCAAGCTTTAGGAATATATCTTAGTAAATGATGTTCATTTGGCTTCCATTTTCAACAAAAATTCGCTCTATGCGGGCTTGGAAAATGATGGCGAAGATAGTTCTGCACCAATCAACCCTTCGGGAGTTGATCAGTCGAGAAGTGGGAATGTTCTCCTTGTTCAAGGCGCACATATTTTCCTTGACTTAAGAAATCGAGCATCGTTGTTTTGTGATCATGTTGATCGTATACATTTCGTAGATTGGACACTGAGAGCTTCATCGTATGCTTAGATGTCTTTCCCTTGTTACAATCATCGCACATACGCTTACGACTAGATTGGCCATGGTCTAACCAAAACTGGGACACTTTCCCTTTGTCCATAAGCCTTTCCACCGCGTTTGTGAGTTAGAAGCAATTCTCTATGTCATACCCATGACACTTGTGAAAATTCTCGTTGGATAGGTTCCCTCGGAGTTCTCCAGTAGGCAGGACAGAAGGATGATGTAGGCCTTCATGCCTAAACATGTAGTCGCACACCTCTTGATAGATGGTGTTGAATAATGTGTGCTTGATTGCTTAGGAGCTGACCTTAGGTCCTCTAGTGAGCATTCGAATAAAGGGAGTATATTTGTAGGATTTTCTATTTTCCTTATGGTTGTCTTGCTGAAAGTTTTTCTTTTTGGGCGTTACCCCCTAAGCGTCTTGGGTGGAATTTTGAGCTTGGGCGTAGATGTTTTCGGTCACGACGTGTTGGTATGCCATAAAGAGCATATCTTCCTAATTATCAGGTTGCTTGTTGGCAAAGAAGTCGTGAAGGAGCGTGGAGATGAGTTCGTCTTGGAATGTAGTCATTATTGTCTCGTCGATGACGAAATCGCACTCATACTTGGACGTACACAAACGCTACACAAACATAGTTAGTGACTTGTTTAGCATTTGTTTGATATAGATAAATTGGGTCTGGTGCTTGACTGCCTTGTCGGTAGAAACAAAGTGCTTCAAGAAAAAAATTCAAAGTTTTACCTAGCAGATTATAATGTCCTCTGCAAGGTTTCAGAACCATGTATGTGTGGGGCCTTTCAACATGCAAGCGAAGAGCATGCACCTAGTGGCGCCACAACTTGTTTTCCATTTCATTCGCAAATTGAAAATTGTCTCAAACTCCACAGCACTAGTCACACAGTTGTAGGAAATGTATGGGAACCAAATTATGGGGTTGGTTGGAACCATCTAGAGGGTCAAGCTGAACAATTACATATTATGGAAGAGATTGTTGGAGCCCTAACAACGTTAACTAAGACTTTTCTCCTTAAGCCTTTGGACCTCCTATTGCAATGCTGCCATAATCGGACTCTTAACTTTAGCGTGGTTGGCCTGGTGGGAGTCTTTTACCCTTCGAGAAGGAGACGAAGGTTCGTGCTGAAAATCGCGCTCTCTGGTCCGTGGGATTAGACTTTCGACGGTGTCATAGTGGGAGTGCTCATGACCATCCCAAATTTGAGGGTGCTTGCATGCGATCCAAAGACTATAGATTCGTCATAACCTTCATCCTACCAAGTGTGCGAGGATTTCCTATCGTAGAAACAACACATGTGGTTGGTATAGTCCCTTTTGAGGGAGTGGTCTTCGCGACCATTACAAGCTCGGGTGTCGTGATGGTCATGTGAAGTGTGACATTTTTTACCCATGCGGATGGGATACCTCTCTGTTCCTGTGCACCCGGTTGTAACCGTAGAATGGGGCGAAGACGGATCCTGCGCAACAAGGATTGTGGGAGCAACAAGGGCCGCGACAGACAGAGTGGCACGCGTTACAGTGATCATATGCTCAGTGAACACTTGCATGACATCATTATATCCTATCATGATAGAGAGAGTTTTCTTTAGAAGGCTGGGCGACAATTGGGTTAGCCGACAAGACTTGAGTTGTTCCCGGTGCTCAAATGGAGACCGCTTGATCACTACAAGGGAAACAATGATCAGCTACGAGGCCTTGTCTGTAGTTGTTTGGGTCGTAACTGATTTTTTGTGACGGAAAATCCGTAGTTGATCTGCGGCATAGGGTACCCCATAGCTGATTCACAATTTTTCTTATAGTGAATTGCAATCAAGGCGGTTGCGTAACTTTGTCATGCCTTAGATGACCCCTTCTTGAATTTGGCCCCGATATTCAGTTTTCCTAGCCATTTGGGGGTTGACTCTGCCCCCGGGCAGTTTGGAACGGATGTGGTGCAAGTGGCAGACTGAGCTCATTGCCTCATCTTATTTGCGACATAGGAGAGGTCATCCGTTGTAGGTCTCAAGTCTGCACGAAGAGGGAAGGCATCACATATTGTCTTCTTAATTTTTGTGTGCAAGAGTCATAGTCAATTTTCGTACTAGGTTAGGGGAACGATGACTTTCAAGTCGTGCGTAGTTACAGGAATGATGACTTTCAAGTCATTCCCGACAATAGAACCACATGATGTGCCTGTTTGAAATGGTCAAAGAGGTTGCGTTAGATATTTTTCGTTTCGTCTAGATGTCAAATAACTTTCATAAGTGTAGTTATCTATGTCTCAAGTATCTCTGTTCAATTTGAACGTCTCATTAAAATGAGCGTCGTGCTACGGTGTATATGAAGCATGTGACCTGTAAAGAAATACATCAAAGAACGGGGACCCCGGAGGTCTTCTCAGGACGCCGCCTCAAGCGTGAGAATGAGATATTAGCCGGATTACACTAATGCTCTAAAGAGTATTTTAGATACAGAAAGCTAGAGACATAAATTAATGTGTGATAATGAAGATCACTATCTCTTACCAAGAGAAATGTATTTATACTAACCTCAAGATCTTGCCATGTGTCAGCGCGTGATTGATCGATATTGAGGTGAGTCCACATCTGAGCCCACTTTGGTGGGTTGTGACTGTCGTGACAATAGCTTGGATGAAGCATTATTTGAGCCATCTTTGTTCCTTTCTTTGCCCTTATTCTCCTTGGTTTTGATCCTCTTACTTTTGTGACTTGTTCATGGGTCTGGGTATCTTTAAAAGCTTGTGTGAGTGTCTTGGAACTTTGTACTAATTGAATGAGAGGAAGAGTTGACAAGGAGTTCATCAATCCTTTTTCAAAGCTCTTACCACGTTGACCCGATATTCATTGAGGCTCGAGAAGCTTTTTTGTTGAAGCGAGTCACTTGGAACTATGCTTTGGAAGTGACTACGTCGGATGACCAAGGTGGATGGCCAAATAAGGGAGAGGTAGAGACCGATAGCTCGGAATGGTCTCTATCTGAGCTTTGTGGTAGCCTCATTTGGCCTCCGATTTCCCTCATTTGCATTTTTGTCTTTATGACTTGGTCAGTGATTTTGGGTGTCTTCGAAGGCTTATGAGAATTACTTGAAACCTCGTATGCTCTGAGGGTTTCAAACACCTTTGTTGGAACAAATTTTCTTGAGTCACGCACTAAAAATAAGTCTGCAGAGCTGTGTTCTGGGAGCAAATCTATAGTGCCACGTACCGGGAACATGTCTATGGAGCCACGAGGCTGATGACGTTGGGTTCGAACGACACATAATGTGTTGCTATTTGTCAAATAAACTTATGACTCATTAGTAGCATTAATGATAATTTCCGCACTATGGTTTTTATTGTTTTAAATTGACATATATATATATATATATAAATAATTTGATTGAATAAGGTGAGATAAATAGACGAAATCTGAGGCCACCATGGCCGACCATATTAGATCTCAGTTTTAATAATAATAATATTAAAAAAATAGGGTTAGGACACCGACGAAAGTGACACTCCAGACGAGACGGTGTTGTTTTTCTGTATTTGAGTATTTGAATGTAAAAATAGAAAGTTAATTAATACGCAAATTTTCTTTAATCATATTTGGATAGTTACTCATAAATTGTTGATAGCCTTTCAATATTATTTGGATTTTGGACGGTGCTGCTTACTATATTTTTAGTGTATATATATTTATTTATCTTCTGTTCGATTTTTGGTAATTTGGTGGCCTCAATTATTTGTTATTTTATTTTCCTTTGTTTTTGCATAGTAATTCATGGAATCTTCCAGGTTATTTTATTTTTTGGTACACTGAGATTGGTGCAATGACACAGAGACTAACATCTTCTACTTTACTCCATTTTATCATTTTCATTGTTCAATGTGCAGTTTGTCAAATCTACATTAAATTATTGTGGTTCTGCTCTTATTTTCTCACTCACCTTTTTATTTTATTTTCTCGTGAGCCAAACATTTTAACAATTAACATAATATATACTCCATCATTTCAATTCAATTTGTTTTACTAATTGTGTACTTTATTTATGAATTTTAATAGAGTACTCATATAATTATATATGTTGACAGAGGTGGATTTTTTTAAAAAAAAATTGTTGTGATTTGTAAGGAAATTACAAAGATAACATTTTGATTCAACTATCGATGAGAAATTACAACTTTTACGGAGGTAAAGAATTAAACTATTGTATGTAACAAATACAAAATTTTAGAGGATCAATATAAAATAGATTTAAAATAAATATATTTATTTAGATATTGTTATTATAAATGATAATTGGTAATAAGTTAACATCCATGCACACACTTTTTTTTATCGAATGAGCTACGTAATAAAAGTAGTTCTCATCTTTTCACTCATAACTACAGCCACCCCATAACATTGATAAAACTATTCCAAATACTACTTCAGTAGATAATCAATCCATTTCTGATTGTATCTATGTGTATGCATATGCGGACTATTATGTTAGCATATAGAAAATGTAAAAAAAATCACCCTCAATCATATACACATTTTTTAAAAAAAAAACTTATCATATACAGTTGAGTATACAATATGAAGAAAAGTACTCATAGATTCCAATTTGATAATATTGACTCATAAGCCACGATGTGATAGCTTTGAATAAATGAAGTTGGAGACTTAATAATTAATTGGAGCTCGTGTTAAATTGATCGAATAGTATATTTTTCAATTGGTGAAATAAAGCTGATTATGGTATCAAATAGTCATCAGACCCATCATATAAATATAAATATATAATGCATGTATTATTTACGTAGAACGGACAATAATAATGTTATGTGTGCGACATGCAACTCTTATCTACTCTTTGTACAAACAAAAGAGAACACTACTTTACTACTTTACTTGTGGTTGTGGCTATATATGTGTTATTGTCACCTTTAATTTGCTTTTGAAAATTGTCTTATAACAATTAATACTTTAATACCGTCCACCAAAACCAAATTTAATACTCAATACCTAATGATTGGTGAGCTTAAAGGAAGTGAATAATAGTAGTAAGTGATGATATCAAACTTTGCAAAGATTAATTTGAATCATGTGTAAGCTATACATAAATCGAGAAAATACTTCTATCTTTGTTTGTATAGGAGCGGTTTGCGGGTCGTGGAGTGGAGTGGGTAGGCGGTTTCAAATAATATTTGTAGATTTATACGCGTCCACTTTAAAAACAACCATTTTTCTTAGTTTGGACAGTAAAGTAAAAATTATTAAGACTGTTTCAGCCTCACAAATCAACTTAAATTTGAATGGCTTATTTTTCTAATAGGACCCATTGATTTAATAGCATACATTAACATTTTCCTTTATTTTTTCAATTCAAATTATATATATTAGGTTATTTCCAATCTATTTGACCCATCTCAAACTTTCTGTCCTCTTCACAAATTGATGGAGTTGGTATATATAATTGGGTACAAAGACTCAAATAGGTGAGTAGTGGGATTGGCCAGAGCTTTAAATTGGGACCTCTAGGGCCACCATTAGTGCTTTAAGATAAAGCCCATTTTCTTGTTCTAGAGTGGCCTAAATGATTTCTACTTGACATCCAATTTTGAAAAGTTTCTTTTATCATATCAAACTTTGGAGCTACTTTTCCTCTTGAAAGTAAAATAGAAGACATCAAATTTCAATTTCATCTTTTACAAGTACAGCTCTGTGCAAGCACAGGTGTTTAATAAAACTGAACCATGTTCTCAAAGGAGGCTCCAACCAACATAACATACCATACAATGTACATCTCCAACTACAATATTCTAAATAGTTGCAGTTAAGTAGTAAGCAGCAAATGAAACAAGTACATTATAAAAGACAGTTCCATTGTGACCAGCATCTCAGCTGCAGTGCTGCTAATGCTATGAGGTTGATACCAAAAATTTACAGAACACCTGACCTCCTACCTAAGAAAACCAGTTCCTAACCTGGATCGAGACCAAAATTTACAACACTTGCACTTCTCGGATTGATGCCTGAAAGGCCGCCTTCACGCTTCCTTTCACCTGACAGCAGAAGGGAAGTCGGTGAAAGCGAATTATACCAGACAGTTGAATAGAAACTGCTTCTTGCACTTCCAAGAGAATAACAGAAGCTTTAACAACCAACAAAGACTAAACATGAGCATTTGTGCATGATGACCAAGTCCCTATGAAGTTTCGATCTCCCAAACCAAACCTGATGAGTCAAATTGCACAAAAGCCTTCACACTCGTTAGATAGCCAGCAAAAACCAATGATGTTATCAAGTCTCTAATATGTGCATAATCACACATGTGCAGATTCATAAAACCTAATAAAACCTACATATTAAGTTTTTAAAACATATACAGGAGGAACATGATGCATAGATCTCCATTTCATGAAGATGCGCCTTAAATTAGGGAGACATTTATGCAGAGAAACATGCAGGCATCTAAGAACGCAACTAATAACAATGATGATTAAAAAATTAATTTTTTATTAAGCATTTTAAGTACTAAAAGGTAGATTTTGGTGTGCCTTAATCTTTGGCTGCATGGCTGTTAGTGCGAGTATATTGGGTAATTTTCTGCATGTTGAAGTGTCATACATCAGATAAAATAATCTATTATGGTTTCTCATATTGATCTTCCTATGAAATAAACAGAGGTAACATTTTCTAGAACTGGAACATACTTTGTCTCACAGGTATTCTTTCTGATCATCGAATCAATGCCAGTCTATTACTCCTTCGAATGTGGTAGAACCCACCCCTTCCCAAACTTCAGTGGAGCCTACTTCTTCACTGTCAATACCTTCCATATCATTATCCCACCAGCCAGAGCCATTTGCATCTATTAATACAAACAAGAACCCGATGTCAGATTGATGATCATGCATTGCGTAGTGTATGGCTGTGTGGGACTTAAAAGAGTACCACTAGCAAATATATTTAGATACTTGTATTATGGAATACTAACAGTGATTATAAATAGGCCTTGGTTCCTTGTTTCTGGTGGAAGTTACTCTCCGTCTTTTGTTTTCAGGTTTTGGATCGCCTCCCAAAACCACCAAGTTCTTACGTGTTGTGTGTTTTGCATCCCAACCTAGAAATTCACAAAGGCAGAAGTCACATTCAGGAACCAAAAGATAAGTCAGAATGAAAAAGAAGATAACTCTGTGAAGGATTGTGGCTATTGAGAGATACCAACTGGCCTTAACATTCAGATAGTTCAAATTTTCAACAAGATGGTACATTTTCAACATTACAAAGGATATAAAATTTGGGTATTCCTTGTACATACTTGGGCTGATTTTCCGGAAATTAATTTTCCTTTCCATTTTTCATACTCTTTCAGCTTCTCTGTACCTTCCTTGAGAAGGCTAAGAATAATTTTTGCTCTCAACTATACAAATTTTTATATCTACACAATTTTGCGAATTGCTTAACAGAAAATACTATACATGGTAAGGTCATAACTGCTGATTAAAGGCCTTCTTCAATAGTCTACTTTTTGCATATTCATTTTCTCAATATAACCACCAAGAGAAAGACATGAAATTTAATCTATTGATTTCTAACTACGAAATGGAATAACATAATCAACAATCAAAAGGGGCTAATTGGAAAAAATAGTTTAAATGTTAGCTTATACTAACTAATCATGATAAATGACACACCTTTAAATGGGTTCTTTCTTTTTCTCGAATCTTGCAAATCATCTGTGTTAGAACTTCCCACTTCACCAGTATTAGATGAATCCAGCTTCACACAATCTCCACTCTCCACATCAGTATGTTTAAACTGTTCAAAAACCACTTTATCAAGAACAGGCTTCGGCTCAGCTTCTCCTCCTTTCCTGACCGCACTTTGCTCATTATTGGACATACTTGCGTATTTCGGATCAACCGGAGATGAAAAAGGCCTTTGTTTTCCCTGCCAAGGATTAAACCCATATCCCTCAAAATCTTATATTTCTAAAAAAATCAAATACAATAGTTCATTAATAATGTTACTCATTTTACAGAAAGAAGATACACATTGCATGATGTAGAGAGTATAAACCCTCCATTTTCCTTTAAACCCTTAAATGTACTCTTAAGTTTTTTTTTTCTTTTCTTTGAGCTCAAAAGGAAGTAATTTTATTAATTCATCTCTTCAACTAACAAAGGAACGATAAAATCGAGATGGTGTAAAACCCACCCAAGCAACCCGGCCTGACATAGACTCCGACGACCTACCTAACACATGAGCCACTCGGTTCGCAAACCGACCAATAAAACAAAATTTTATACTACCAATATCAGCAGCACTAGAGTCATGGTTATTGATAAAATTGTCCTCTCCCACTTAAACCCTAAATTGCATCCTCAAATGTATTTCTGGGCAATAAACTCAATAAAATAATAAAATAAAAAAAAAATTGTTTTGCTTTCCTGCAATTGTTCATAAACCAAACAAATTCAACGAGCCTGAGAACCAAAATATTCCGGGTACATCAATAACATTCCCTTGGAATCTAAAATTTTACATTTTTTTTCTCGGAAAAAAAAAAGAAACAAGCAATGAGTAATGAGTATAAGAATCACCTGAACTGTTCCCAGCGGCGCAGAAGTTTTCTGTAGCTTCCGATCGAGAAAGGCGGAGAGCGAAATGCATGAGCCCTTTGAACTTTTGCTGTGCTTTTCATCTTCTTCTTCGGAATCTTTGGGACTGCAATTTGAAACACAAAAACGGGTTAAAAATGTATATAATCAAATGATGAATCAAAATGAAAACAGAATAGCAAAAGGTTTTCGTTAAATTAACAGATTGGGAGAGCAAAAAGAAGCGAGCGAGCGCTGCCCAAATGCCCTAATCGATTTGTTGTTTGGCTTCATTTCAGTCTCATTCGACGACGACGACCTAACGATTTGTTTGCTTCGTATTTGGACTTTTGGCGCCACCAAATTGAATTTTCGTGAATAACTCACGGGTCGCGCCAAGTTGGGCCTCCAGTCCAACTAATTATTGTTTTTTTTTTCTTTTTCATTGGTTAATAGACATGTTTTTGAATTAAAAGTCATTTAGGTCCATGAAGTTTTAAAAAAATTATTGATTCAATCTCTAAATTCTAAAGCAACCATTTAGGTCCTTGAATTTGATGTTAAAAATTGTTAAAATTTTGGCCCCAAAATTTTACTCTCAAAATGAGAGAGATTTTTTAACGGAAAACTCTCATATTATTAATTCATGGGAAAATCTGAATATAATAATCGGGATACATCAATCGGAGGTTGTAGACCTATCCAATCTTTCGGGCCTGACACAGAAACAGATAACCTAGCTAAGACATGAGCAGTCTGGTTCGCAGACCTACTAATACAATGAAACGAGACAGAAATAAAATCAACTGCAATAGACAAAATGTCTTGAACGATCAGACCCAAGGCACTAGAATTATCCTCCCATCCGGTCTGCAAAGCGTACACCACTTCCTGAGCATCAGAGTCAATAATCAGCGATTTCCACCCCCGCGCCTCTATCCAACTCAACGCCTCTTTGATTGTGATCGCCTCAGCTATGCAGGGTTCACTTATATATGTCCAACATACTTACCCACCACCCCAAACTCGGCTCGTGCAGTCTCGGATTACCCACGCCCCACCTGACTTGCCTACCGCCTCAAAAGTTGCTCCATCTATATTAACTTTTAAAGTACCTCTATTTGGTGGCTTCCAACCAACATCAGCAGCAACCCCGTCATTTACCTCGTGAACACTGCTTAGGACCGCAGTGTTTTGTTGAGTAGGCGACTTCGAGTGAATGGTTTTACCTCTGCTATCCGAGATGTGTTGAGATCGAGCATGATTCCATGACGTGTAAACCGAATCCACAAGGAACAGGACCTCCTTGCGGGGTGATGATGTAAACACTAAAACATGCACACGATCACAATATCCAAGCAATAATACGTAAATGCGACAAGAAAATACCAAAATCAAGCGAGATTCACAATTAAGCACATATGATCCAAACTAGCCAAAAACATGAGAATGATGGTGAAATATGATGCAAAAAGCCAATAAATATCCTCAAATAATGATGGATAACTCGATATAAAACTGAGTTATCATGGGGTTTCCAAACGTTCTTCCAAACACCTTTGTTTCGGATTTTCCAAATATCTCAGCATATATATATTGCCCGAATCAGCAATTGACTATCGCCTTGCTTCCCAACTTCATTAAACCGTTCCAATGGGGAGTTACATGCATTTGCAGTATCCTCCAAACCCACTAGCTGCCAAAATCCTCGAGTGAAACGACAATGAAACAAACAATGGCTTACTATTTCGTGCTCCTCTCCACAACGAGGAAATTTCGGACGGACATCTACCCGGCGACAAATCAGATTAATCAAGACGGCAACATAGTTGTTTAATGCTCGCCACAAAAAGATCTTCACTTGACCTTTGATATAGAGTGACCGCATTTTTTCCACAAAGGAGTCCCTCCCGATGTACCAGGTGTCTTGTGAGAAGACGATACACACTTTTGACGAAATAATTACTAGATTTCTCCAAGCTCCATCACCAAATGTTCGTCGTATCTCGTCTGCTCAAAGGAATTCAGACTATCTCTTTCCAAGTATCTTCCGAAAACTAGCGCTGTAACTGATCAATATCCAACTCCCCGGAGTTCTGATCCCGTAAATCCGAAACCCGCAGTTCCTCGCAGTCCTCATGCCTGACTTCGGAAGCCAATGACGGCTTGAATCCCGGCATGGTAGGGATCCATGCACCTGAAACAACCATCGTACTTGTTTCCGACCTGATTCGAATTACACTTCCGTCCTTTATTACCCGAGATGCAGCTTTTATGTTGCGCCATATAAAGCTAGGATTATGTCCCATAGACGCATCAAGAACAGAGCAATCCGGATAATATTTTGCTTTGAACACTAAGCCTAGTAGTGGATTCGGGTTTACCAGCAGGCGTCACACTAATTTTTCAAGAAGAACCAAATAAACTCACGGAATTTGTGATAGCCCATGCTTCCCACAACCTTGCCCTCGCATAACTAGTGTTTTGAAAATTTGGTCGGACTGGCCGGACGGACCGGTTGACCCGGGATTCGGCAGGGTCACCAGTTCGGTCACCAGTCAAGACCGGTGAAAACCGGTCGAAAATGCTTCCCGGTTTCACTGTATCACCCGGTTTTAGAGAAAATGAATTTAGAAATTGGAATTGAGCTTGATAACTTAGTAATATCAATCCAAATATTGTTGGGCTTTTCACAAAAAAATTAAAAAAAAAAAAAGATGTTTGGGCCATAATAAGACATAAAAAATGCACATATACAATTAAATAATAATAAATAAATTAAACAAACCTAAATCTAACTCATCACCTGGTCATCTTCTTCATTCATGATGTGCAAAACCAAGCCTCCGCCACCAACTCACAGGTGAGTCTGAGTTCGATTCGTTCTCTCGTTTTCTTCGTTTTTTGGCTTGTTATTCACGAAAGAAGACGATTGATGATAAACATTATAAAGATTAGAGTTTGAGCTGCTGGAGTTGCTTGGATTGATGTCTTCTATGGGATTTGAGTTTGAATTACTCAAATTTCTTAGTTGTGTTTCAAAGATTTTACTTCTTCATTATTAATAATCATAATTTATCAACATCCAGAGTACCAAAATTTAATCAACTACCATATCCTTCTACATATAAGGTATATATATATATATATATAGAATAAGGAATTTAAGCCAAGATTTTTTTTGGCTTAGCCTAAGCCAAGCCAATGAGAGCTTTCTACCACATTAAAATATCCAT
>JAYMTF010001067.1:0-26646 GCA_036897485.1 Pelargonium nanum | reverse complement strand
TAAAAACAAGACGTGTAAGCGGATCGGCTTATCAAGTTCCCATTGAAATAAAAGCCCCCACAAAAAAAAGTACTTGTCATTCGTTGGTTATCAGAGGTAGCCCAAAAACTTTCAGGTCGAAAAATGGCTTTCAAATTAAGTTCCAAATTAGTGGATAAAATGATAGTATTTACTCCATCAATTTCTTAACTTGGCAAGGCCAACTGGCCAAGCCACACATATTTTTTTCTAAATATAATTATGAATTCACAAAAATATTGTTGATAAATGTGGTCCATCACTCCATCTTGATTGTTTGTTGATCAACCCAACCCAACCCACCACTCCAATTATTATTGTTTTTCCTTTCCTTTCTGTCAACTATCAACATGGATAGGTCTGTTTTGCTTGCCCTTTTTATTTAGTTATTTTTGTTTTACTACTTCAATTTTTTGCTATAATTTATTGCCCTTTAAAATCATCTAATCATGAGACTATAAAAATATACATATAAGAGGTAGAGGACAAAAGTTGATCCCTCAAATTTCCCAAAACATAATCCCAAGAATCCAAAGGTGACGTCATCACAACTTAAACAAATACATTAATTAGTTCCTTAATCCAAACTATTCCACAAAGTTGGCCACACAAGAAACACCCTAAACGACACCCCCAAACGGAGGAGATGATCAATTAACACTGTTACAAACTTTCTCGCACTTTCTCGCTCCCCAAACACAACAAAACAAAACCATTACAATTGCTCTGACACATCTCTGCTATCTCCACAGAATTTTCTTGTCCTTTCTCGCTTTTTCTATTTGTCTTCTTTTCACACAAAGCTCTTCCCCTTTCGAATCTATCTCTTAACTTTCAACTGATTCTTCATCATCATCATCATGCTTCACAGCTTACTCCCTCCAATTCAATCTTCAAACCCTAACAATTCCACCTCCATGAAGCCCAAGCGCGTTGACCGCGACCTTGATTCCTCTCCGGACGATCCTTCTTCCAAGCGGCCCAACCTCTCCGGCGCCGGCGGAGGAGAGCCGCCCACCGTCTCCGGCGAAAAGGTTGCTGACGACGAGGACCACCACCTCGTGGAAGGCGAGTCGACCGGCCTCCGCCTTCTCGGGCTGTTACTGCAATGCGCCGAGTGCGTCGCCATGGACAACCTCGACGAGGCCACCGATTTGCTCCCCGAAATCTCCGAGCTAGCGTCGCCGTTCGGGTCGTCGCCGGAGCGAGTCGGCGCGTACTTCGCCCACGCGCTGCAGGCGCGCGTGGTGAGCTCGTGTTTGGGAACCTACTCGCCTCTCACGACGAAGAACCTAACCCTAAGGCAGTCGCAGAGGATATTCAACGCGTTGCAGTCGTACAACTCCATCAGCCCGCTCGTGAAGTTCTCGCACTTCACCGCCAATCAGGCCATCTTCCAGGCGCTGGACGGCGAGGATCGAGTCCACGTCATCGACCTCGACATCATGCAAGGCCTCCAGTGGCCGGGGCTGTTCCACATCCTCGCCTCCCGCTCCCGGAAGATCCGCTCCGTACGGATCACCGGCTTCGGCTCCTCGTCGGAGCTCCTGGATTCGCCCGGGCGGGGGCTCGCCGCTTTCGCGCCCTCGCGGGGGCTGCCGTTCGAGTTCCAGCCGATGGAGGGGAAGATCGGGAGCCTCAGGGAGGTGAGCGAGCTCGGGGTGCGGGCGGGGGAGGCGGTGGTGGTTCACTGGATGCACCATTGCCTCTACGATGTCACCGGCAGCGACGCCGGGACGCTGCGCCTCCTCGGGATGCTCCGGCCGAAGCTGGTGACGATGGTGGAGCAGGATTTGAGCCACGGGGGGAGCTTTCTCGGGCGGTTCGTGGAGGCGTTGCATTACTACAGCGCCTTGTTCGATGCGCTAGGGGACGGATTGGGGGTGGAGAGTGTGGAGAGGCACATGGTGGAGCAGCAATTGCTTGGGAGTGAAATTCGGAACATAGTGGCAGTGGGGGGTCCGAAGAGGACAGGGGAGGTGAAGGTGGAGAGGTGGGGGGAGGAGCTGAGGAGGGTCGGGTTTAGGCCCGTGTCGCTGGGGGGAAACCCGGCGACGCAGGCAAATCTGTTGCTCGGGATGTTCCCGTGGAAAGGGTATACGCTGGTGGAGGAGCAGGAGGAGGGGTGCTTGAAGCTGGGATGGAAGGACTTGTCTTTGCTCACTGCCTCTGCTTGGCAACCTACCTAGCTACTACCTAGTACAGTCTTGCACTTGCATTCAATTCAATTCAATTCAGTTTTTGTTTCAATCTATTTGAATCCATATTTGATTTGTTTATCCCTGAATCAATGCAAATAAAACATTCTCAAGGTTGAGGTCAAGTGATTGGTTTGTTATAAATAGTACAAGGGGACACATTTGTGGATATGTTCACATGATTTTGTAGAATGTATCTTGAATGACTCCCGGAAGTATACAAATGAGTGCAGCAAGCAATTTGCAAGAAACTGCTAACCCACATTCAAGCAATGTGAGAGTGAGGATGACCTTTGGGTGTATCGATAGGTTCCACAAAAAACTTTCGGATAGGAAGTGTAGACATATTTCCTTGGGGGATTGACTAACTCTTCTCAAGGCCGCCCTGGCAAAGCCTTCCGCTTTATTTTATGTCGGTCTTCAAGGCTTCTGAAAGGGTCATCGTAAATTTTTGTGGGGCAGCAAGTCGGGAAACCAGGCATTCTGTAAAGTCAGATGGTCCGAAGTGTGTCAACCAAAATTTGCGGGCAATCAACAGCGCACTTCTAGCAAAATGGTGGTGGAGGTTTTCCTCCAACCACGACACCCTCTGAAAAAGGGTCGTTTGCAGCAAGTATGGCTGAGACCCCGCGGAGTGGAACCTCACCGCTGTGTCTCACTCTAGACTATCTCCCTACCTCAAACAAATAATCAATCTCAATTCGTATGCTTCATTCGCAAACCTCTTTGGACAATCGGGCGTATTGTGGAAGTTAGGGAGAGGGGATCGTATTCGTTTCTGGATTGATCCATGGCTGAGTGGCGCCAGTATCCAATCGTTGTACCCAAGCTGTTTTCCATTGCCGCAAATCAACAGGGTTCGGTTGCAGCCCATTTTAATATGGTTTGGACCATTACGTATCGGCGCGAGTTGATGGAATAGGAGCGAGAGGCCCATAATGACCTCATTCAACTCATTAAGCACAAACAACCCAACACCCATTTGCCAGACACTTTAGTCTGGTCTCACGGCTCCCAGGGCTCCTTCACTGTCAAGCGGGCGGTCGCGCTACTTCATAGTGATAGTAGTGCTCCTGTCATAACCTTCACCTGGTGCCCCTGTGTTTGGAAATCTATTTCGCCTCCAAAAAGTTCAGACTATCCTATAGCTCGTCGCACTCGACTCACTCCCAACAGTGTGTTTCCTCGAAGAGAGGGGAGCCAGAATCCTCACTAGCAGACTGTTTGTGTCGTGGATGCTCCCTCGCTTTCGAGGATTGCACGCACATTTTTATGCGTTGCCCTTTTGCTTCGGAGGTATTGGTGGAGCGTTACTTCATCTTCCCCGCATCCATTGTGGACCTGCTAACCCAATGGTCATCTTCACTCTTGGTTGTACACCCCCCGGGATTCCATTTGCCATATTTCACTATGGCACATATGGCTGGCCTGGAACTGCCTAGTTTTTGACGGGCCGGGTGAACTTGCATCGAGTACACTGCCAAGATCCAAGACATGACGTTCTACACAATCTCGGCCAAATTCAAAGGAGCAACGGACCCTGCACAGTGGACTTATAGTAGCTGGTTGAATAATCCACAATTAGGATTGTCCATGTTTTGTTAAACTCATTTGTTCTCCCATTTCACTGTTTTACTTGTATTCCTGGAGTGTATGTACCTTGTTCCCTTCTCTGGATCCTTCGTCAATATATGGGTGCTTTTGCTGATAAAAAAAAAACAGAAAATTATAAGATAAAAGTAGTGTTATATTATTTAGGTAAAAGTCTCAATTTGGTCTCCAAACTTTTTTAATCAAAAATAGTCCCTGAACTTTCATGTTTTGTCCCAATGGGTCCATAGATTTTTTTTTTGCCCAAAATGGTCCCTGAACTTTCACATATTGACCAAAAATGGTCTTTGCCCTTAGAGCTTATATCAAACGTTTATGGACCAAATTGGGTCAATATTTAAAAGTTCAGGGATCATTTTGGGTTAAAAAAAAGTTCATGGCCCGAATTGGATTAAAACACCAAAGTTCAGTGACTATTTTTGGTTTAAAAAAATTAAGGACCAAATTATGTAAAAACACCAAAGTTCGGGAACCAAATTAGGTCTTTTACCTTTTGTTTATACATGTGTTGATTAACTGAATGACTACTTGTCAGTGAAAATAGCTGAGCTCCTAAATGATTTGCATCACCTCTTCCATGCATCAATAGCTTCTTTCATAGTTGTTCATTTCACTTGCATTGTCTGGTCTTTTACTTGTCTTTCATGGTTGTTCATTTCACTTGCATTGTCTGGTCTTTTACTTGACTTTCATGGTTGTAAAACAGTAACTCTTATTATTTTGTATGTACTCTTCTTCATGTTCTATTTTAGAAATGGAACAGTCAGGCTAGAGCTTCCTCCACAAATGGTTCTTCACATTCAATATAAAAGGGAGATTTTGTTGGGTTACCTCCCAAATATATGTATAAAACTAATATTGTTTGAAAACAAACAAATAGAAAACCTGGACTTACAAGAAAAGAGGAATAAAAAAATAAAAATATATTTATACAATTTGAATGCTGGAATGTTGCAACACACGATTTATGTGGACAGACAAATCTTACTGAGCATGCTCAAGAAACACAGTATTGCGACTCATTTCCAATGCCATCTCCGAAAAGGTTGGAGCATCTTATAAAAAATGAAATAAATACTGAAATGCATAAGCTTCTCTGTAATAAAGAATTAAAAAATAGCCCAATGATTGAGGAAACTACACACATGCATGTACAACATATTCATATTACCCATTCTCTCTTCAACATCCAGCTGCTTTCATGAATTTGTCATATGGGCTCGAAGGCGGTAGCTTGAAAGAGTGCTGTCCCAACTCGCGGGAACAGGAAAGAGGTAAATCCCGCGGTCGGATATGCTCCTTGTTTTTCGACATTATATCTTCTTCTGGGAGCACCACTTTCTGAAACACAAACCAAAACAAAAACATGTTTACTCTCGAGTAATGACATCATGGCTTCCAAATGGTTCTCTCATTTTCAAATTTTCAGCAAGAAGCTGAAGACATATGGATTCAGATTGTAAACTTGAACAGAGATGATGATTTACTCAGTATGATAGATAAAATCTTTTAAGAGACAACTTACCGTGTTCCTTCCATTTTCACTGGGATATTCTAATGCCTTGACTTCCTGTTGAAGCTTGAAACTATGAAGCACGGACATCTTCTCCTGTTTACCAGTTACAAGGGCCTCACACTGACTTTTCATTTGGTCATAAGGTACGGGTGTTGAGGAAACTGGAAAGCTTGCAACTTGTCGGGCTGTTTCTAGGACCTGTTGATAAAAACCACCAACTTAGCTCTTCTAATAAATATAACCATGCATGACATGCACTTAACGGTTCTGTGTACCCTAACCTCAGCACACAAGTCCTAATCTATGAATGGGTCAGTAATTTGAGTCCTTGCTCTATATTAACACAATTCTAACCGATGCTCAGAAATGTCAAGCAACTTATTATGCTTATCACGTGCAATATTGTTTTGTGATCCTTCATATTTGACTGTTTGATTGCTAAATGCTAATATTCAACAAATATGTATTCCCCGGGCTACTTCATCTTCAAACTTATGACATGCATGACCAAATAACCAGCAATAAAGTTAGAACATAAGATCCTGTCTTACTGATTCCATAAGCTCATTAACACTTAGGATGTCCACTGTATTGATGGAAAGTGACGATTTACGATCTGACTGGCTTCCACTTGCTTGAGGGAATATTTCTTCTTCGTCATCAGACAAATCAGCTGCAGCCATTACCTGGAATAGACCACCATGGTGGTCAAGAAACTGATACATAGAATGCTACAAGCCTACAACCATAAGATGAAGATGTAACTTTTACTAGTCGTACCTCATTAAAAGCTGAAAACTCCATATGGTTGAGGGGGGAACACGGCCGTGGTGTATCCATAAACAATGAGGCTCCTAATGGATATGCATCATCTGGTGAAAATCCCTCCAAGAGTTGCTTTTGTATGCCTGATAACTCCTCCTAGAAAGAAAAAAGTAAAATAGTTTGAAAAACAAATATTGAATGTCATAACACGGTCTAAAAAGGTAGGTCAATAAAACCTCATACCGCATACCAGTTACCCAAAACAAAAATGTAGTTTAGACAGTTCAAACTAACAGTGCACTAGATGGACTTATTGAAACAGCAGTAACAACAATGTACCGAATGGAACTTATGAGAGGATATCATTAGTAAAACAAACTATGAAGTAAAGGTTAGGTTACACTATTATCACCTCTGGCAATTTTCCAAATTTAGTTGTGAAGTGAGATACCACGGCATCCTTCAAATGCATTTCATCTGATTCTATTGCCAAGAGAGACTGCAATGCAGCAACTTCATCTTCTTGTGATCCATATGCTCTCTCTTTGTCAGAGTCTATGCAAACAGCCTGCAGTCTAATATCATCGACTAACTCTAGATATGGATCAACCTGTAAATATTTTTGTTATTCATTAACTAACTGAAGAGCAGTATCGTAAATAAATGAATAACTCAAAAGAAAACACTACATATGTCCCAAAAAAGTATAATCAGGGAAGAAATAGCTTCTATATAAGGGTGAAGAGACGAACTGTTGCATCTGTCAGAGATGATTTAACAATAGGAATAAGCTCCGGGAAGCTGCCTGCCCTTGCCGAAAAAATGAGCATGTATGATGCCAAGGTAAAGAGAGACCTTCTGCGAGATGGTCGCATACCTCCTTAAAAATACATGCAAAAAACATATATCAGTAGACATTTACACAAAATGAGTATATATAATTTAGTATAAGTAACTTCCTGAAATAACATCAATCAAGATACTGATCATCTATGATTCAGCAATTTGTTTGAGTCGAAGGCTAAATGACATTATTTATCCATAAAATACACAAAAAGTATTACTCAATAAGAAAACCAACGTACCTTCTTGGTCCAGAGAGATGCTTCTAAGTGATAATGCCAGTTGAAAACATCGAACTAAAGCAACGTGAACAGATGCCTGTGATGAGGAAAATACTTTATAAAGAAATTTGAGAATGGCAACTTATCAAAGCAACCCCAATCCGACCCCTTAACACCTCAGTCAAGGCCCTAGGGGATAGGGTGCTCCCCATTAAAATAAAATAAGAAAACTTCAGAGAGAGAGAGTAAAAAATGGAACTACATGCAAAAGTAACAGCAAAATGTATGCGGAAAACCTCACCTTGGATCGAACAAACAGCAAAGCAATATTATAAGAGTGAGCCATCGCTTCAAAATTTGCAGGGGTATTTTCTGCAGATGTTGCTTGAACCCATATTGATGATAATATAAGACTCACTTGGTGACTACTTAATCGGAGGGAAGCTGGCTCCTGCAATAGAATGAGGTAAATAAGACGACTATAGAGGGTTTAGAATAATTGAACACACTAAATAACTGTGAAGTTGAGAGAAAATTATTCATATTATTCAAAATGGGTGAAACCCAATCTATAGTACAAATAAGTGATAATCAAAGATCTTAAGAATCAATTCAATCTAGATCAAACAAGATCCCTAAAAATGTGCTCATCAATCTTCTATATCCTGATTTTCTGTCACTCTAACACTCCCCCTCACTCTCAAGGTACCATCCTTGAGATTGGAATGAAAGATGCCTAAAAAATGGATCATTGCAGTTATCTTGACATGATGTGATGAGAGTTTTATTGATGTAGCAATTGTGACCTAATAGTTCAGGGACTATGTTTCGGTAGTAGTTTGGTCGGATGGGAGGCTCAGGCAGTATTTCTAGTGTGTTCTCATGATCCAGGGACTACGTCTTGTAGTAGTTCGGTCGGATAAGAGGCTCAGTGACTATTTGTATAATTTGTCCCCAAGGCAAGATTGTTTTTCACAATGCTTTGGTATCATGTGATGTTGAGAGAAAATAAATATTTTTCGCGATTAGTGAAACCCAGTTTATACTTTATAGTACAAATAGAGTCAATCAAGATCAAACAAAGATCTCGATCAAAGATCCTAAAAATCAACTCAATCTAGATAAAACAAGATCCCTAAAATGTGCTAATCAATCTTCTATCCACTGATTTCCTGCCGCTCTAACAACCACTATCTCTTCATTTCCCGACACTCTAACAATAACTATATCAGACAAAATATAAATCATAACTTGTGGATTGCAAAAACAATAGATAGGTAGACAAGAACACTGAGTAAGGTTCGCAATAATCAACCCAGTTAATAACTGAACAAAACATATAAATTGAACTGTAACTTGCGAAGTACAAAGATAAAGTACCAGAGCTTCATACCGTCTTTCCACCAGTCAAATCACGCTTAAAGCTGCATGTATGACTATGAGATATGCGCGATTTAGATTGTTTGAAACCTTCTTCAGATATCTGATCTCCTTCCTCCCTCTGATCTCCCTCCACTAATTCTATTTCGTTCTTATTTTCATCACGGAGGGAGACACTCCCACTTCTTACCTTTTGTGTTGTACCAACTGAAAAAGTCTTAGAAAATACCCTTGAAGTTTTCTTGCTCTTGTCTGACCAAGGAGAAAGCACAGGTGGCATAAGTACAATAGAGAAAACACTATGGGCAACCACTCGTGTTTCAGGGTCTGGATGAGCCATCACTAGAAGCAACTGATGAAATAGAGCCTCAGGAAAAGCCTGAAACGAGAAATAAAAGTAAGCCAATGAACTTAAATGACTTCATAAGAACAGAATAGCGTTAAAATGCTACAGTGTTTAACTGCACTTGCCTTCTTGTGATACAATACGTTAGGTATAGAAGAGATAATTTCTGCAGTACGATGAACTGCAGACATAGTTGTTCTGGCAACAATAGTTGTAGTTGAAATATTCTCCAGCACCACAGCCATCATATCAAGAATGGGACCCACATCAGCAACCTGTTAATAAGAACAGATTGTTTATTGTAAAACAACTAAAACAAAATTGCTGTGCTCACAAGGACAACTTGTAAGACCTAGCTATCAAGCTTATTTTATTCATACTATAGTAATGGATTGCACACATGCACTTTTCACCACTTCATATACATTGCATAGAAAACTAATTTAACTTAGATTTCTATTAAATAATATTTGGGATTGAGTTACAACTATCTTACGACTATATCCTTCAGTAGTAGTCTAAATTTGTTATTAGTTCAGCGTAAAGCTAATTTAACTTAGATTACAATTGAAATGACATAATAGAAATATAGGTGCATTGAAGATGAGATTTAGCATAGTTCCACTCGAAGAGTGATGATTGAGATTTATCCAGATATTAGATGAAGACTAGTAAGGAAATAACAGTCCATGATAAGTCGTGGATATAACTATTACAAATCAGAGCTTTGAAATCAAACCAAAAAACAAAATGAAAGAAAATAAGGAAAAGACGGATAATATAGAATAAGTTATACAAAGAGTATAAACGAAGAGATGAAGATTGAATCAAACCAAAAAATAAAGGAAACAAAAGACAGTTGATAGAGAATAAGCGATGAAGGGGTACAATTAAAGAGACTGTGAGGATTGATTGCCCGAAAGATGCCCATTGCCCAAAGCACAGCTTATGTCGACACGCCAATCAATTTAGATGTAAGTTTCTACAACTGTAAACTGATAGCGGTCTAAAACTAAAAGTCAACCCAGAATGCTGGAAAGTAGCTACAGAGTATCAGTAGCATAAATGAAAATGCTGAGATGGACAAGTGACTGACTAATATTATACAAGATCACTGATGCATCTGTGCAAAACCCATGACAAGGAAATGAAGTTCATGATGTTTCAAACATGCGCTAAGGGCATATACCAAAGATGTTTATGGTAGTTCACCAATCTTAATAGGTCATATCAATATTTGACTGATTGGACATACAAGACCACAAGAAATGTAGAAAACTGGAAATGATGCAAGAATGTCTAAAGTTTCCAGGAATCGATTAGAATAAAATGAATTTGGAAGTGGCTTGGGTTTAAGAAAGTAGTATTGAGTTAACCAATTTTTTAACTACAGTATCCATGAGACCAGGGTACTAACCCACACTATAGGACCACGATAAATAAATATGTAAGAATGATGGTAAGAACTTCATGTACCTTATTTGAGAGCTTTGATATGCATCTTTCTAAGGCACATTGAAGATCAGCATTGCAGTTATCTGTACCGTTTCCAGAGATGGATGCTTCAGCTGAATTTTGCATACATTTTCGTAAATGCTTGATCAAATCAGAGATTGCTCCAATAATTGCAACTGATGCTTGTTGCTTTACATTTTGCGCAAGCTCAGACGTGATATTGACAATATCTATCTGTATGGAAGGTTGTTTAGCAACATTCTTATGATCCAAGTGCTTGACCAGCATGGATATTAACAGATGTGAGTTACCACCTGCTATTAGGGGCACAAAATATTTAGTTATCAACTTCATGCAGAAATTAACTAACAAGAGAATTGCTATTTAAGGAAACAAAGCAAGACATTCAAGAGTTACCTGATTCTTCTAGATGTGATTGCAAATACATCAACATTGTACAGGCAAGTCCTTTTTCAGGAGACCAATGATTGTCAGCATCAAAATTTTGGAAAAGGGGTTCAAGCACACGTCGAACTGTTGTAGCTTCCTTTGCTAATCTAGCTATATTGCTCAAACAAACCCTAGACCAGTATGAAGGGCTCTTGGAAGTATCCCTGTCAAAGTGAAAGTAAATAAAAATTATGGTAAGAAACAATAAGTATATCCAAACACACAAAGATACTATAAAAGGTTAGTACATGAAGCCATACTCTGGGAGCTCAGGCTTGGCACCAAGGTTTGATGAATATTGCCCATCTTCCTTGGAACTCTTTTGGTCCACATAGTTATCCAAGGTAGCTGATATGACCTATTTCAGTGGACAGCAAAAGATTTTAGCTTCTCAGCAATAGCATAACCGCCGCACAATACCAATTGTGCTTCCAGACCCAACTTTCAGTTCCATGATCAATTAATCCAAGTTTCTTTGTGTTTAACTAATCGTTTTATTTCAATTTGCTTATGATGAACATATGAATAAGAACTTCACAAGGGTAACTTACATTGTTAAAGTCCATTGAGATATGGGAGTGTTCACCCATGAACCACACCTAGGAACAAAATAATATCAAGACAAATAATGCAAGACAACCACAAATTAGGTCGTAGACATAAAATCGCAAAATGAGTAACATTAAGATACAGGAAAATCAATGATTATTATGCGAAAACTAAAAAGTTAGAAATAAAAATATATAATAATTCAATAAAAGGAACAAAAAACGATGTTTCCAACAATACTAACGAAGAATCAAATCAACCACACCATTCCACAAATAGGAAACATAAAAGATATAGCAGTTCAACAATGACTAACAAAATCATTTAATGTCACGGAAACATGCACAGATATGAAAAATCCAAGAATGAATGATATGGAAGAAAAGACAATGTAAGCATGAAGATGTGTACAGCTATTTTCCCATGAAAATAACCTTGAGCTAGAAAAGGTAAGTGTACCATAGAAGCCAGAGTTTGCATTCCTGCTGAGCGTAAACGTAGAGCTCTTTGATCTTCTCCCACTTCTTGAGCTAATTGACAAAATTTAGGAATGAGACCCTCTAAGTTGAACATGTAGGTACTATCAATCTGCATTTATTGATATATATGTCAATATCTCATTAACAAAAATGAACTAAAAGGTAGAGCTTATTATCTGTAGCCTGGCTCAAGTAATCCAAGGCATATAAGCCTAGCATATGGACTAGTCCATTGATTGGGCGACCTAAATATAATGACTACAGATACAATTACCATATGCATATGGTATAAAGCATAACCTCAAATTTCAACAGGTGCACCTAAGTATCATCAAACTCAAAACCATTCCATCAAATCTCAGGCATTCCCTAGACAAAACATTTTCTCCTCATTGATTTCTTTTATAATAGCTAGGTTTTATCTGTTCCTAGAAACTGGAAGGTTCATTGATGAGATCGATGAATCTTCTGCCACAGTCCATTAAGCAGGTACTCCCTACATGTGTTTTGAATGCAACTTACTATAACTAGAATGATACAAAATTACTAGCAAAACTTCAAGCTTGCTTTTCCTCTCTCTTACCCACCTGGCTATCAATAAATTCAACAAGGGTATTGCAACCCAAAATCTGCATTTCGTCGTGTCGATTTTGTTCCAAAAGAGTCCAAACAATCCCCAATAAGCTGCAAGCAAACAGTGGCCTGCAAGCATTGAATGTATCTGGTGAAGTCATTTGAAACAAATGTCATAAAAAGAATAACAAAGTCCCAGACTACATAGGTAGCAACAGAGCAAAAGCAGAAGAAAAATCAAACAAACGAAAATATTGGGAATGAAACTTCACCTAAACTACATAAAGACCCTGTATATACTTCATAGTTTATGCTAAACAACGTATTAAACATATGTAATAGACTAATAGCGATGCAGCTTCATCAATAAAAAAATTAACCACTTCTTTTCTCTCTTTTTTTCAGAATCTTTTCTGCTGCTTAGTTGAGGAATAAAATTATCCAGTTACTATCACTATCCTGCTTGAATCTTCCTGTGTCACCAGGGGCAATTTTCAACATTAGATCTTCATAAATTGTAGAATGGGTAATTAAATGGAGCAGGAACATGATAGCAAGGGACGTACAGAATGCTATGGCTTTGAAATTTTTGGAATAGAGAATAATTCAGGAAGGCAATACAACTAGTTGAAATTAAAGCTGTCATGAATTACACTGAGTTTAAAATAGTCGTAATCTCACCATTTAGAGGTTTAATAATGAAAGTACGTATACCAGGTCTATTTCTACAATTACAATTATAGTCATCTTGATATCACATTTGCATCTTGAATGGAAACTGTATAGAAGAAAACCCCTGAAAGGCTCAAATAATTACAAGATTAAAAGAAAATTAAAGAAGAACTTACATCTGCTCCTTACATGATGATATCAAATTCCTATATATAGACAAAACAACTTTTGCAGATCCAAAGTGCTCATTCCGCAAGTCCTTGTAACATCTTTGCTCTAGGAGCTCAGTGATCTGTACAAATAAAATACGGAATAATGTGAAATTGGAAAATACTACCACTTTCTACCAAAATTAATAGACCTGGCATAATTTGGAAACTTGATAAAAATTTAAAATCGAAGATATTTCTCTTCCAATTGAGCCACAAGATATTTTCATTATTACACAGTTCAACCACATCTGGAGCTTATTAAACATAAAAGGGAATGAAAATAGTTATATCGGAAAATGTCAAAGTTCATCATGATTTCTACCTGGGCTTTAATTTAACCACTGAAAACACATAAAGTAGAAAAATAAACCTAATCCAGTAGTTGAAAATCAGTGTAGAAGTTTAATAAACAATCACATCAATTCATACCCAACATTTAGCAAACCTAAATCTTCACAGAAATGGATAGATTGGTGAAGATGTACATGTCAACTAAAAAGATCATGCCTTAAACAAATATATTTTCATCAACACTCATCATAGAAAATATAATAAGTTGGAAACTACGTAACAGCACAAAAGTTCTGAGAGCATGGTCTCTTAATAGACGAAAGAAAATCTTGCCTCGGGAATTCGTAATGGATTCTTCGAGGCATATTCACAAAGCTTCCCAATTTTCCTCTCATTTGGTTCAACATCCTGCAAAACACAATCAGTAAGCATATAAGAAATTAGATTAAGTTTCTTTATCAAGGACATTGCATTTTGTCGGCTTTACGACAGATTCGTAACCTCCCAGATAATGTGGAAATGGAAACTAGAGCGTAACTCCCTTTTTATTATAGAGCATGTAGCATTGAATAAGAAGAACCTCATTGACATTTTAGGTAGCAATTTTTAATTATTGTACTAGTGAGAGTGAGGTATTTACTTGCTATTTTCATTAGGCCTACGGATTTCGGTCTATCTCTTCTCTATATTCATTCATACACCAAATCTAAGATCATAACTTCACTGGACAACAAACTAGGGTAATATAGCAGTTGTAAATAGTGTATCAAATAAATTTCTGAGTATAAATAATATAGCAGTGAGCTGATCCCATTGTAGCAAACTACGGATCTAGGTGAGCAGCACTAAATTACAAAAAAAAAATGCTAAAAAAAGTAAAAATTGAACTCCACTAAACTGCTAGTCCAAACCAAACACAGCAAAGAAAAAAGAGAAACAAAACAGCAACCTGATTGCGAGGGAGGATTTCAGCGAGCATCTTCTTGTAGCGTTTGACTGGCTGTCGCGACCTCGCTCGCAACGAAGGGCACAAGAAACAGAGGTTACCACAGGCAGGCACCACTTTTCTCGACACCACCCCCATTTTCACACCTTCAAAAACTCAATTTCACAAACAGCGTCTGCTACAATAAGATGAAGAACAAACTGAAAGATCAATTCCAGTAAGTTGAAAAAATCAAGAAAATTCAGCAGATTGAAGACTGACCTGGTCACAGAATTAAGCTATGCTCTGTGAGATGGAAGATCTGGACTCTGTCTACCGTCAAAGACAGCGATTTAGAGAAGACGCACAGCTGATATTTTTGGTAAATTAAATGCCAAACGGGCAAATATAATTGAAATTAAATCGCAATTAATTGGAAAATTATAGATACCTTATTCATTGACATACACATACCTTATGGGCTTCAAATTTTCCCCAGACGATTTTCTCATTTTCTCCGTGACATTATAGATACCTTAGGAATTGGAAACAACGGTTCATTCCAAGTTTTTTTTTTTTTAATTTTATAATACACGCACCAGTATATTTATATGTAGTAAATAACTACATATTAGTAATACAGAAAGAGGGAAATTATTTTATTTTAAAAAAATGAAAAAGGAAAAGTAAAATAATGGTAACATTTGGTGTTAATTAGTAAAAGCGTGAGGTGTTGTCAGATGCGGGTGGCGTGTGATAGACGGCTGTGAACTGTGAAGGATTGTTTTGTGTTGGTAAAGGTGGCAAAAAGGTTGGGTCGGTTTGATGAATCCTCCAACCCGACTCTATTGAGTTTCAGGTTAGAGTCGGGTTTCGTGTTCTAAACATCAAAGAAATTATTTTTTCGAATATACCTGACCTAAAAGATTACATTATACTCAACTCAACGTATAAAAAATAGGTTGGGTGTCGAGTACCCGACGGATTGGGTCTATTTTGCCAGCTCTATGTGTTGGTGTGAGTTGTGAGTGTGAAGTTAGGTGTTAATGTCCAGTTGTTACTTACCAAAGTCCCAACGCTTCCCGCGATTTTAGGGAGCAGTGACAACTTTATTGCTTCCATGTCCCTATTCTACTCTGTTTTCCTTTTTGCTTTCATCTCTTTTTATGCCATTTTTATTTACTATATTATACTACCAACAAGTGTGTTTTAGGCCTTGTTTGGTATGTCTACATAGGGTCTACTTGAACGTCTATAGAGGTAAAATGTATATAGAGGTAACTGGAAGTTGTTTTAATGTCTATAGAGAATAATGGCTTTGTTTGGTAAAATAATGTCTGAAAGGAGTTTGATAAAATTTGGAATTGTTTGGTAATTAGTTTGAAGGGTGAATAGTGGAGTTTGACAATCATGTTTTAATTTCCAAGTTGTTGCAAACAGGGAATGTGCCAAGTATGATCGAGTTATTCCATCTCAGCCTTTGTATACAGATAAGGGACCTCCCGGATGGTTTTTGCTAGGGACAAAGTTGGTGAGAAAATTGGAACTTCGTACGTAGGCACTTTTGTTGAATTTAATAAATGAAACTTCAAGGGGTTGTGGAAGTCGTGTATGAGAATCAAAGTGCTTATGAGAATCAATATGGAAATCGCATGTGCTACCTAAACTTCATACTTTCTCGTGGTTGGCAGCCCTCGATTGTTTTCTTACAGAGTGTTTTCTCGAGAACGAAGACTTAAACATTCAAATATTTAATTGTGCATGTCATCTTTGTTAGTTAACCTTTGAGACCAACCAGGATCTCCTTCTCCACTACATCTGGTTATAGGAGGTCTGAAGCGCGGTTCTGTCTTGGCATTCACTCTCTTATCTGCATCCATCTCCTGAATAGGTTGAACTGCTTGTCCAATGGTCGTTAATGCTTCAATACAACTACACCAAAATTTGGGACGTCATTTGTCAGGTAACCTTATGGGTATTCAGCAAAGTACCATAAAAGAAGTCTGTAGTTGTATCAAAGATAGATGCCTCGACCTTCTCCGTCATTTATGCCAAGAACAATGCTTATCCAATCTCGTTGTCCTGGTCCATCATTGGTTGGCACTCTAATCCTTGCTAACTCTTGCATCGAAATATAATAGTGCCCCTAATGTTGCAATGTTTTGCAGTTCTTTGTTTCGTTGGTGCATGTATTTATGTTTTTCTCTATTTTTTCGATAAAAGTATCGTTTGCTGAGGAAAAATAAGAATATTAATTTTATTTGTCCTCGACTTTTCCCAATTTGTCATCAGGTATTTTTCCTAACATAACTAAGGTATCTAAAGTATAGTATTATAATGATTAATGTAAATTATTAAGTGTAATATGTGAAATAGTTTAGAAAAAAGAAAAGAGGGAATGGGAGATACAAGTGATTGTGCAAAAGGACAGTCCCTTAATTGACAATGCATTAAAATGGATAGTGAGTGTATGGATTTGTGTTGGTGCAAGAATTGCACTAATGATTAATGTTGACAATGGTGCAAGAATTGCTCCTCCTCTTCTTTTTTCTTTCTTCTTTTTCTTTTACTTTAATGGTTTGATCAAATGATTGCAATGGACTATTTACTGTAACACATGAAGTTCCATAGTTGAACAATCTTTTCTTTGGATTTAACTCCAGAATCTTCTTCTGCCTTCCTTTTCTTGTTCAGATGAAGTTAATAAAACAATTTTATTTCACTTTCTCAATCTTTCATATTCCTTTTTATTTTCTTCTTATAATTAAAACAAGTGGCGCAGTTGGCTACATAAGTTGCGTGAATGGGAAGAATCTTTACGTTCGAACTCCGCTTAACACACTTATGGGGAGAGGGATGAGTTTCAATTGTGACTTACATTCGAATGAGAATTACTCTAAATGTAGTAAAATGACTTAAAAGCGTCGACCGCTAGTTTGCGTATCCTTTTAAAAGCCTCACGGTTTAGACCGAGAAAAACAAAAAACAAGAGATGTAGTTCTTTGTCAGCTCATAGCTGGCTGTGGGCTTTAGAGAGAGTTGTGATTGTGACAGACAGATGTTTGGTGTACATATATGAATGAATTGCAGTTGAATTAGGTGTATGTAGGAACATCCCATTTTTTATGACAACTCATTTTTATGAATATATTTATTATAAAGTATTGAGTTGAAAGAGAAAAATAAAGAAAGCATAACAAGAGTACTTGAAGGCAAACGTGCAGGGAGGATGAGAAAATATAATGTAACACATATTAGTATTTATTTAAATGCAATAAACAAATAGCTTAACAAAAACAGAAAGATCCATAGCATCAGATTAAAGATGCTCTCAACAAATATTCCCAATGATTTGGAAGCTTCAACACTCTAAATTTTGCATCCAAGATTGCATATGTCAATAGTAAGGCCAAGAAAGGAATCGAGCGCAAAACGAAAACGGACTTGTACGTGAGGAGCGTGTTAAAGTATAAAACTAATATAAAGTCTCCAAATATGAGAATAACCTTTTAACTGAAACGGTTCATTACAACTATTCGGTTCAAAGCATTTTCTAATCATAATTATGTTCAAACTTTAGACTTTTTCAATATAAGCTACCTATCGCATGACCTTTTCTCAACCCTTTTAATCCAATTAGCTTAAACCACTTCTTAAGACTTGTTGATTTTTCTTTTAATTATTAGTTGTTTATATAATTTGTGTTAAAAAAAATTTAGGGCAAAAAACTAATCATTAGCTTAAATGGTTTTGCCTCCTTGTACTATTTTTTTGTGTGGTTTTATCTCCTGCGTTGGTGATGATGTGACATTTTTGCAGCGACGTGACAACTTACGTGAAAAATACTAATAAAGTTTAACTTGGTATAACATGTTAACGCAAAAAAAGAAGTTAAGGGTCAAAAGCAGAAGACAAACAAGCAAAGGCTAAAAAAAGTCAATTCACAAAACCATTTAAACTCAAAAAATAATTTTAATAATAATGTGTCCCACTTATTTAATACTTTAATTAAAAAAATTGAATACCACCAAGCGCGTGGATCAACCGGCAAGAGTTATTCCAGTTTAACATTCACGCTCAAGTTTGAGTGTCAATTGGGTCCGCTTCGGAAATCTCATGTTCACGACAAAAAAAATTAAAATGATTTGAATAAAAATAGAAATCTCAAATAATAATCTAAATAAAATTTATTTATTTATATTTTATCTAATTGGGTCCAATCGGATCCGAATTGCAAAGGTTCAATTCAACCAGCGAGAGTGCCTGAGTGAGAGACAAGGAAGCAAGTAGCAGTGACTGAGCTTGAGTACCCACCAATCCATTTCTAAGCTTGGAGAAACAACCCTAAATTTTACCTCCAGGAAAGGATGTCGAAATCCAGGTTCAACTTCTCCTGGATTTTCTTGCATCTTATCTTCCTTCAATTTTCATGCAGATCTTCAGCGATCAGGTTATTCATTTCTTTTCTTTTCTTTTCTTTTCCTGTGTTTTGCCATTCAATTATGCTTAAAAGAAAATCAAATTTGAATCTTTATTGGAAAGAAATGTGCCCACATTAGGTATCTGAAAATCTATTGGAATCTCATCTTACATTTAGTCTCAATGTAGGAATAGAAGATTATGATAAATTTGATCAAATTACTTCATTCTTTGATTCAATTATACTTGTGATTTCAAATTGTAGTGGTGGATTATGTAGGTCCATTGCTTCTTGAGCCCAGGTCATTGCACGAGAGTGTAGAGTGCAACTTATTCATATATTCTAGGCCATAGGAGCATATCTCAGTTGTTAAAGTCTTCGTTTTTGCGACGTTTTGGGTGTCAAATTATATAATTTTGGAATGGCTATGTAATGAGGAGATGAGTTTAAAATCATATCCCGCATCTAATAATTACTGTGAAGTAGTGTTATATGAATTCTCATACTAAGTAGGAAAGACGAAGAGTCTGTCTTTTGACTCTTTTATGCTATCTTAGTGCTTGAGTGGGCATTGTGAGATGCAGCACGTAAGATTGGCTCTGTTTTAACTCGGTTTTTTGGTCCTGGTACAAAAAGCCATGTTACTTATTTGTTGCATGTGGAATTATTCAGTATTGGGATTGTTCTAGGATAAGAACTTTTTTTTTTTTTTTTTTCTTTGCCATCTTGTATAGGAAGGATATTACCTTTCAAGATAAGCGCACTTGCAGGAATACAGTACAAGGAAGATATTTACTATCTGATGATAGTGGTGAGTGTTTACCTTTCCTAATTTTGGATTCATTTTTAATCGCTCATATTTTGTGATTTTCTCCCCTTAAATATAACACGGGTATTTTTTTTTGTCACCATGAGGGCAGTGAATTAATTACATGCTTAAGTAATCCATCGTCATTTCCCATTGCTTTTCTTGCTTAACAATTATTGAATATTTGCATTGTAGGCTATGTATGCGATGCTTTATCATTAGATCCAGAGTCTCATTGCTGCCCCGGAGAAGGAGAGAAATTCTCTTGTCAGTGAGTTATTTGTATTCCGATTCTCTATAATGCTTAACTTATGCTAAATGCTGGCATACTAAAATGGTTTATGACGGCAGTGGATGCAACATTCTTTCAAAGTGTTGCAATTCATATGAATATTGTGTTTCATGCTGCCAAGATCCTGCACAGGTATGTTTTTAATGCTCAATTGTTTCCTCTTTTCTTCTTTAGTTCAAATTTTAATTATGCAATATGTAAACAATCCTATTCTGGGTTTTGTCCTGCAGACACAAATGGAACAAGTGCTAAAGGTTAGGATTGCCAAGCCAGTAACTGCAGGTAATTTCCAGCTTGTGGCGCAAAAATTATTTCTCAGAAATTTTAATGGTCACCTCTTGTCAGATCTCATTTGCAAGATATCTAAGTTGAGGCTAAATGAATTGATTATAACTGGTAAAACATTATAAGTTTGGCAGTGTAGTGAACTTAAGTGGTTGGATGATTTATAAGATGTTGATGATTTCTCCTGTATAAATTATAACAAGAGAAAACTAGTTCGTCTCTCCTGGAGATAAAATACTCAAAGATTATGGATACGAATAATATGAATTCGTAATATATTTTTGCAGGGACATATGCAAGTGTTTTTGATTTTTGTGCTGGAAGGTGCCGTCATAACTCTGAGAGTGTGGTAAGTATGAGATTTGGATCTGGCTGTTCCTTCACGATGAGTTCTTTCCCTTCTGTTTGTGGAGTTCATAATGTAGACTTTGATATCTCACCATGTTATACTAGCATTTGAAATCAGTTTGAAACTTTCAGGTTCACGAAAATGCTTATCGTAGCGATTTCCATCATTGCTATTCTCTACCATCAAATTCTTCAGGTTTGTCTGGATATGATTTTGATTTTATAAAAAAGTTTAAGTGCTCTACCTCAACTGTGATCGGTTGCCTCTGCTTTATTATTTGATTATATATGCATATATCAAAGTCACCATGTAACAAGGAATCATGTATATTGCTATTCGGTGTTGGAAAAGGAAGAGTATATTTTTGGAATTATATTATGTTATACTAAGAGGACTCACTTCATGGTTATTGATATCAGCCTTAATTACTAGAATACCCGCAACAGTTAAATTAACCGAGGGAAGAAATAGGGATTATGTATATATGGTTCTATTATTCTCCTTTTCTTGGAGATCTTCTATTAATTAGCTTCCACTCTTTCTTGAAAATGATAGTTCTCCTTCAGATTGGTACAGTGAAGTGTTAGTAAAATTTGACTTTATACTGCAACAGGTGCCAATGTTACACTTAAAGAAACCAGACTGAATGGCATTAATGTTATTGTTGGAAGGTAAGCAATCAAGGTGGCTATTTTTGTTTTATAATATGGATGTTTCAATTTGCGGCTAAACATCTTATGCCATGGTTACAGACAGGGAGAGGCCTGTGATTTGGTTTGCAAATCAAATGGACAATCATGCGTTCCAAATAAGCTAGCAGTGCTTAACCAATGTGAAATGTAAGTAATGCATTATGAGGTGTAAGTTGAAACTTGTGTATATACTTACGTCATTATATTTTGGTACTGAAAAGTCTGAAATATTTTTTTTTTACAGAATTTATCACTTCTTGTAGCTGATTGAAATGCCGTGGTTAGAACATATAGTGTGCATTGCGTGAATTAGGAATTTATGGGGTATCATGTGGTTATATTGTTTGAATATGAGATGAGCATTTCAATAGCCTATTTTCCTCCTTTTCTTTTCTTACATATGTTTTATGACAATGTTTTTCTTTTTCTCTTTTTTGGTGATAGCGTGACATATTATTGACAGCATTTCTCATCTATTGGTCTCTATATCCTTCCCTCATTTTGATGAGTGGAATTCTTTTCTCTTAGTTATGAATGTTGGAATGAGCCTTGTGACCTTGAGGTCACGGGTTTATGTCACGGAAAACTCTTTGCAAAAACTGGGGTAAGGCTGCATAGAATGTTGACCATCCCCAGACCCAAAAATGGTGGGAGCCTCATGCATTGGGCCGCCCTTTTTTTCTATGAACGTTGGAATGACAACTAAAAAGTTTTTACTATGTATAGAGATGACTCCATTTTCCATCACAATCCTGGTGGATTATATTTGTTCCAATTAACACCTTGTAAAAGTTTGGTGCGATATCTGTTTTCTGTTTGAAAATCATATCTATGCATCTCCGGCATGGTATATTTTACTTTATTTGTCTTCTTGGACAGTATGCAGAAATACTTCAGCTGCAAAGGAGCATGTTCCGCTAGCATGGGAGCAGATCAACCAGCTGAAGTTGTTGATGATGCTCCTAAGATGTTGGTATGTATTCTCTTCTGCTCTGAAGTCCATACATACACAATTCTTTGAAAAAAAGTCAATGATGAGAAAATTTCTATTATAATGGGGAAAATATTGTAATTAGTGATTTAGTCCATATAATATTCCATTGGTTATTGGGCATTCTATTCTCATCATCTCATGTTTGAAATCACTCTCATTTCAACATCCTAGGACTATAAATAGCAGTTTTGACCATTACGCACCATCTTGAAAGAAACAGTTGATGTTCCGAAAGAGAGATTTTTTGTTTTTGTTGAATTGGAAATTAGATTGCTGAGTTTCTTGAAATTTAAGAGAAGTTTTGAGGTTGAGGAAAAAGGAATGCTTATATTGGATAGCATCTGTATTTTGAACTTCTGTAGTGGAAGTCTGCGAACATGTGCTGTAGACAAAAACTCAACTATTGTATTTCTAGTGAAATGTTCATTTTCAGTTTAGTAATAAAGTGAAACATGATGAATTCTGTAACTGTTGAGTCATTTTTGCTACGCTGAAACTTACAGATTCTTTATTTTTCTATATGATTTTCAGAACCCAGGAGCATGCTTGTATACTCGCACAGAATCAATGCTTTCTTGCGATGGTTCACATAAATATACCAGGAGACTTTGTCCGTGTGCATAGTGCGTTTACTTGGTAAGCTTCGGTTCCCATTCCCATGACATGCTTGTTGTGTGCAACGTAAGACTTCCATAGTAGCATGAAAATCTGCAAGTTGGCATGCACAGCCTACAGAGAAGAAATCAATTTTATGCACATGTTTAGTCTTTAGAGATGATGATGATGGGCTTGTATTTAACACACCCACAAGTAATTTTTTATGCCAACTTTTTTTGTATGCAGGAAATGAGTGCCATGGTGGATGCATTGCAGGCTTGATCAATTTTGTATCTATAGAGAATGATTTGTTTGTTACACTAGGCTAGAATACATGATGATACATGCTGATTTTGTCGAACCGAAAATAATTTACTCTTATTGTAACTATGTATCACTGTTAATCTGGTTAATTGCATAAAAGAATATGTTTACTACTCATGTTACAATAACCCTCTCTTTTTGGTAATTAAGGAAATAATTCATAAATAAGCATATTAAATATGAAGAAGCTGGTCAAGTCTCTATTATCTAATTTTGATAGCTGGTGTATTCACAAGAACCATATGTAACCAACATAAAAGTGGGTAATTTTGTACCAATAAAGGACAATTCATGAGATAGAATTCAATTTCCATACAATTACTTTCACAACATAATGTGTTCATTGTAACTAATTTAAAGCTAATCCCACAAAGGATAGCAATGATTTATTCAAGCTCTCCAAGTCACCAACCATTGCAAAGCTGCAAATAATTCAATAACAACTTCAAGAGGAAACAAATACAGATATACCTACTGAAACTTCCTTTTAAGTCATCAACAATAACAAATAGATCACTGAGAATGATTTTGTCCCTGGACACCAAATAAAAATTAAACCGCTTTTTCACATCAGGGAGAGCAGATCCAAGGCAAAAGGCGAAAAGCATTTGATACTGCATTGATGGCCTCCTTTGCCAAATTTTCATGTATGTTTATGTGACATTTGCACGGATTTGGTTGCTTGCATGTGAAGAGGGAGGTATACTTGATAGAATTCAAGAATCCCCGGCAACATTCATTTTATAGTGACGTGCCAAATGTCGAGCAGTTCCATCTCCTATTACATTATCAATCATCTCGTACTTCTTGTGGTTTGCTTTAAGGGTCTTCGCCTGTTGCTCTGCAAGCTTCTCCTCCTCTGCTAGTTGTTGCTACAAGAAACATCCATTAGATAACAAATTTGAGGCTCAGACCTCTCAAAAACAAAATGATATAAAGGAATAACAATCATCAAAATTGAGGCTGAGTTCATCAAGACAAGTGTGTGCTCAAGTGAGTATGTCAAACTAAACGAAATAGACATTGTTGGAGCATACTTGGAGCAATAATGAAGCTTCTGCAGCATGTTTTTGGGCTAGGCGCTTCAATTTCTGCGCTACTTCAAAGTCGGGATCATTTTGGTCCAGCCAACGGCATAGTATTTGCCTTCCAGGCTTTACAGGGCGCTCATCGAACATCTCTGCTTCTGCAGCACGTGCTCTCACAGGCCTTGGCATCCCAGACATCATGAACGGGAAGTTGCTCATCTCTAAGATAACTCCTTCAGCCTGCTTTGTATTCTCCATTTCCACCAAAGCACACTGTGGAATGTTCTTTGATTCCAAGTAGTTTGGGATGAACTGAACATGTGTGACAGTCCCAAACTGACCAAGAGCAGTTCTCAAGACAGCTTCAGTGACCTGCGGTGAGAGGTTGTCAATGTACACCGTCCGTTTCACCTTCTCTTCAAACGCAGCATACTCTGTCTGAGATGAAGATGCCATGCAGGATATATGGGACCCTAATAGCCACAAAATTAGAGACTTAGCAAACCTTTGTTTTCATAATAAGAAATCAAAATAGAATATTTCATGATGTGCACAATACAAAGCATACCACCTGCAATATGAATGCATAACTCGTATAACAAAACCATTCAAAGTACAAGAAATGAACATTTCTTAGTAAATCACCATATTTTAGACTACATGGTTAAAGTTGCCTAGATTGTCAATTATCTGCTCAGGCAGTTTAGAATTAGACTAGGCACATACCAGTAGGCGTCTTGCACTAATACAGTATGCAGTCTGAGCTAAACCACCTCAACAAATTAATGCAGTTTACATTAAACTAGACTCTGAGTTACGTAATTAAATGTTACACTCATATTTTGTACTTGTATCGATCAAATCATAACCTGCAGAGTTCCCTCCGTCCCAAAATAAGTGTACACTATGAACTTTATCTGTCACAATTATGTGCCCACTTTCCCTTTTGAGAAGGTTATTATGCTTGAACTACCATTAGTATCCTTTGGACAAATTATTTATAACCACTTGAGTTTACAACTACAAAAATCACATGAGGGCACGTGGAAGAAAATTAATATTTGCCAAAAAGTAAATATAACAGATAACTGGGATGGAGGGAGTATTTACAATCAGCTACCATGTCGTTCTCACATTGGAGAACTGTTTTAGTGGTTGTTTCCTATATTGACATGCCTTGATAGTCACTACTCTGTCTCATTTTAACCACTTAAATCGAAGTCGCATAGTACTAAAGAGCTCGATCTCGACACCATTCCAAAAACAAACCACTCATTATATGTGCCTGTTGACGCAACGCTGCCTTCAAATCAATTTACGGAGTTACCAAGTTGAGTGCAACTTGGCAAAAGCTATCTTACCTACTTCAAAGTTTGTTTTTATTTTTTTCTATCCTTTCCTATTAAGCTGCTTAATTTGACACAGTCATAACACAACAAACTTCAAGTCGTGAAATTTAAGTACAACAAAGAAAACTTTAGTGCACTACAGACCAAATGAACACAATTCATTCACATCCAGAATAATCAAGGAATTTAATCACTCAATTTAGCAGTCCCATGAACTACATGCATTGGTGAAGATCATAAAGGAGAATAAAAAAATAAAAAAATAAGAACCTGGACAAGGAATTCAGGAATCAAACTGGACGAAACTCGAGGAGTTCAGGCTGATTTCAGGATCCTGTTACAACAAGTGCCAAAAAAAGTTGAAGAAACAATTGCAATAACAAGGTTCTAGGTCGCCAGAGGCTGTTTTGTGATTTCAATTAAAAAAATTGCATGGCAATCAGAATGAACAGTGAGGATCGGAGACGGTGGCTCGCCGGGAAAAGAGAAAAAGATATACCTAGAAGAGCGGTGGGAGTGACGGAGGGTTGAGAGTGAGAGCTGCGATTTGTGGAGCCGTTTCGATCGATGAAGAAAGCCCCAACTCCAACTCTTGTTTTTGTCTCTCTAACTTCACTCTCCTGTTTTCTTACTGTTAGATTTATGGGCTCACACAGGAAATAATGTTCTTTTCAACGGCGGTTCAGTTATTTTTTACTTCTTTTGAGTGCCCTTAACCTCAGTTAATAATATTAGTTTAAGTGAAACTAACAAGTAGCCCTTATAGCTCAGTGGTAGAGCGTCAGTCTTGTAAACTGAAGGTCCGTAGTTCGATCCTGCGTGAGGGCATTATTTGCTTTTTAAAAAATTATTTTTCCATGAATTTTATCTTAGATAAAGTCTACTTTTTTTTTGTTATAAATATTTTTCTTTTACCCCCAAAATAAACAACCTTAGTAGTAACAAACAGCCTCTTAAAAATGGTTTTGGGTTTCGTTTGTTTCTGTTGTTGCTCTATATCGTTT
>JAYMTF010001066.1:0-26659 GCA_036897485.1 Pelargonium nanum | reverse complement strand
TCAGAAGCTGATATACCAGCGAATGTTTGGCATCTTTCTCCAATTGCCCTACAGCGGGCATATCTAGCAAATCACACTGAAATGTCGCAACTAATTAATTTCCTCAGAACACGTGGCAATAAAAAATCTAGATAAAAAACATTGAAAGGTAATGAAGGTCATGCATAGTTGTAAAATCTGCAAGATTGTGATGGTACCAGCTCAACCAATAAGAGATAAAAGAAAAAAAATGATAACAAAAATATAAATATAGAAGATATTTTATAGAACTCCAACAAGGGGCAAATAAAGAGATAGAACATAAGAGAGAAAAATGACAAAACACCAACAGTGACTCATGTACTATTAATGCAAACAAGGGGAAAAATACGTCCATAAAAGACAATAACATTATCCAGCTTCAAAGAGAGACGGGAATGCCAAGCCAACATAACATCAGAGTAACAAACCTCTACATGCAGACGTAATCAGTAGAAGGCTAGAAGCTTAAAAGGGAATAACACAAAAAAAAGGAGAGTTCAACATTTACTCCTCAGCACAGAGCAACCAAAATTATCAGAGCATAAATTATGTAGTTGAAGACAGTTAGCCAATGTTGAAAGAGAATAAATATCTACAGCCAAACACATGCATGCATCATGTAAACAGAGAACAGCTCATAAAATCTTTGATAATTGGAATTTCTAGACTACCTGAAACATGTCAGTTGCCTTCACAAATTCAACGATTGTTTGCACAGCTTGTTCCTTGGCTTCACCCATACTATATGCATCTTCACCAGAAAAAGTTGCCAAGTACTTGGTCAGGAATTTGAAAGAATCTTTTGCTGAGCTGTAACAACAAAATAAATCATCATTCAGAAATAATACATATAACTGACTGACGGCGCACGTGAAATAGATTTGAGTTTACTTGTAAAAGTTGGGAAGCCCATCATACCTCTTATTTTCTTTCAAAACATTAGAGATAGTAAGAAATAGTTCTCTTTGATCCTCGACACCAATATTCCATTCTTTCAAGAAACTATCGATCTTTTTGAAAGAAGGAATGATATGTTCAGTAACTTTTCCGTTCACAGCCAAATTAAGGGCCTTCATGTATACACTAAACTTGCTGTATGGGTTGTCCAGCAGATTGTACAGGTTAAACAATCTGGACAATTCAAAACAAGGACAAACATGAGATGATGCCATCAAATTTTAAAGTTCAAAAGACAAAAATAATGGGATATTACATCTTCAGGCGCAATGCTGGCTTGTCGTTTGGTTGTTGAATGATTTTTCCGGATATAAGTTTTGCCATCTCAAGAGCTTCATCTGGACTTTCAGATTTTGTAACCAGATTGCAGATGACTGTGAAGATGCACTCAAGATCTGCAGCAAGACCATAAGCAATAGTTTTAGTTTAAATCACTGAGAACTTTGATGACTAGAAATAAATTGAATGGGCAATCTTATTATACTAGCTCTTAATATAAATCAAGAATAGCACTTCATCATTTCAATTTTTAGTCATTTGACTCGATTGCCAACGGATTTAAACTCTGGCATCTCTCATTCACCATGAAGAGCAGTCACAAGTTCCTACCCACCTTTCTCGACAATAAAAAAAATACTAGCTGGAATTACTAACCAATAACAACTTTTAGCATATCCAAGTATACTATATCTAAGAGTAGTTAATATTTGGAATCTCAGTGCTACATTTTTCTCTTAATTATGAATGGCAAGATCAACAAAGGGTACGTGGGTTGACCAAACATGAATTATCCATTCAACAAATAAAAGAAATTGCATCATATTATCATTAGACCGTTGTTCAAAAGCTTTAAAAGTAGAAAGTATTGCCTATATCGATGGCATAACATTGATCTTCTTAAGAGAAGCGTGACTTAGGGAAGGATCATAATCTATTCTTCCTGCTTCTTGTTTGATTGTTAATATAAACATTGGTTACTAACAACTTCATCACGATTTCAAAGCAGTCAAGTACGGAGGATCTAAAAAATTAATACTTTCAAGGGTCTCATCAAATCTCGCAGCTAACTATAGAAAATAAAGAGATGGCAGCGAAGTGTACCTTTCTCAGAGACCTTTGAGAAAATCAAGTCAGCAGAAGTGAGCATCAGTGATGCCAAATCTAACCATCTCCCCATCACCATACACTCTTGTGCCTCAACACATAACCGAGTGACCTGAGGCTCAGCAACCTGAAAATCACCGAGAAAACAAACAAATTCAGATACAATAGACATTACTAAATACCCAATTCATCAAACATTCGAAAAATATATATACTTTTCAGTGACACAAACTGCATTTATCATTCCAGATAGATTAAATTAAATCTCATAACATGCTGATCTAAAATTGATAAAAGTTTATATATTCGAACACAAACTATATGATCCGAAAATCGGATAGATACGAATTTTGAGTGACAAGATTAAAACAATCGGTGAACCTCGGGACCGGCATCGGCCCATGCGAGCTCGGAGGTGAAGCGGACGACGGAGAGGGCGGGATCTTCCTCGGAGGTAGGGACGACGGTGGTCATGGTCGGAGAGTGGGAAGCTCTGTGCAACACCTAATCCGAAGTCACGAAACTGAAAGAGCTCAAAAACCCTAGCTGCTGCTGCTGCAACCTGGCCGACTTTCTTTCTATCTATTAGAGATTCGCAGTTTTCATGCTCCGGACCCGGATCCGGATCCGAGCCCACATCACTACTTGTCCTAAACCTAGTCAATTTAGGATTTTTTTTTATTTGGGTAAAAACTCAAATTTGGTCGTGAATTGCATATGGATCCAATTTGGTTCATAAATTATGCTTGGTTTAAAAAGTCCTAAGAGCTTTCATATATGTATTCAAAATAATTTTTGTCGTTAATTTTCATCACGACCTGCGTGATAAGTGATTTGACGTGAAATTTAAAATATATTAAATAATAATTTTTATTATTATTATTTTGCTTAAACGATTTTTCTTTCAAAAGTTGTCTCCCAAGACTATAAAAAAATTCAAAAGCTTGCATGTATAAATCTTAGGAGCTTAAGTCATCAAACTCCTCTCTCCATTCGAGTCGTTTGAGAAAGTCATAGGTGTTGGATCGATGACATCCTAAACCACCTCGTGGACAAACAACTTCACTAAGGCCCCATGAAAGTCAACTTTATAGTTAAGAGTTTTGTCTGCCACGTGGTGAATAATAAGAGAAAAAACTACTGCAAATCATTCTACAAGTTCTTCATTTGTTGTCTCTACTCGAAAATGGTCATCCAAAGTGTTGGAGAAAATCCACCTGAAAAGTTGTATTCACCACCCCAGGTTGAAGAGCTCAACCGAAAATGTCCTCCGCCAATGATACTATTGATCTTCATTGAGAAAGAATGTGGATATGTATGTCGAATGCGCATGGATTGCCAACTCAATGCTGACGACCCGTGAACTCTCTCTATTGAGCAAATGTTCTTCATAATAACGTGTAATTCACCATGTGGGGGCTCAAACTTATTAGACCATTTAAAGCATCGAACAAGAAGAAGTGGATAGTTGTGGTCGTTGACTACTTTACCCAATGGGTGGAATTAAGTATGCTAGCCAAAATCACCTAAGAGTGTGGTGAAATATTGGAATTCATTTGTTTCCCGTCGACAGAGAAACTGTCAAGCTGAGGCCGCCAACAAAATCATAATCAAGGGCATGAGGAAGACCATCAAGGTTCAACACAAATGGTATCCCCAACTCCACCTTGTTTTAGGGTCCATAAGAACCACTTTTAAGGCCGTGAACGGAGAAACATCATTCTAACTAGTGTGTGGACTAGAAACGGCGTTGCCCGTCGAGACCACCATGTCAACCTTGGTGATGGAACGACAATGAGAGAAACATTCTTTCCCGTCTATCTAATCCCAACTTCGCAAGGAAGTGAGAATGAAGGTAGTCTTGATAATGACTTCCTGAAATTAAGCGATTAACCGATTTCATGACTCTAAGGTTCACTCACAAGAACTTCCAGTGGGGGATTGGGTTTCAAAAAATAGAAGGCCACTAGAGAGTACCTCAAAGACGAAAAGCTCACCCTGAATTGGTAGGTCCTTACAAGGTCATATAGGCGGTAAGTCATAAAATCTATCAGATGGAAGACGAATATAATTACCGATTAAATAAGTTGTCTTGTAAGTTCTAGCATAAAATCCATAGAAGGAAACATAGTATAACATGTCCTATTTATTTCGTGTGAATGGCCTTATAATACTTCATTGAATTACTAAGTGGCCGTCAAATTATTGAAAACACTTTGTTTTCAATTTTCAAAATTTTATAATTTTTTTGGAGAATTTAAAATTTTGTTAGTGTATACATTTTTTTCAGACTGTAAATTAGAACCTAAAAATATTTCCATTTAAATTAGCAAATACAAATAAGTATGCATAAATAATCCAAATTTAAAAGAAGTAAAAATGAGTTTTGTAGTTGAAAACTAATTAAAATAAAAGTTTTTATTTAAGTTATTTTGAAAAAATGAACAAATTTATTTTTTCGATTTTCTAAGCGCAAATATGTGCAACTAAATATGTATTAAAGATCTTTCAAAAAAAAAGTACTAAAGAAAAGAGGCCAACTGTTTACATATGATGTGTATGTGTATTGTATATGATTCTTGATGATCAAAACACCAACTGTTTTGTCAATCAAACTCTATTTGCACTCATGAATATCATAGCATCAAAATCAGCAAGCTTTTCTGATTAGGTATATGTAGTAGCAGGCAGCAATATTCTATCCAGTTTATGGAACACAAGACCAACTTATAATTGTGAAATAACCAAATCCATCAATAGCCACTTTGTGTTTGATAAACACTGTTCAGAGCCATAACATACAATCCTGGCATTACATAAACATTTTGAAAAACAATAATATTCATAGCTTTCAAGGGTTTAGGCCACTGCTAAAACCAGCAATCCATAGTCACACATCATTTCCCATCGCCACCAAAGAGATAGCCCAAGGAAGATCCTCCACCAGGAGCAGCATGAACTTTGGTAGATGGACGGTCCTGCATAGAAGACATTTTAGAACAACACCAATTATGATCAACACGTGCAAGAAGAGACAGACCTACGGTAACTTTATGGCTCAAAGGAAAAAACATGTCATAAATGCAAGTGTTTCACATGAACTATGTTTTAACTATATTTGAGCTGGAAATCTAATATGGCCATACCGTGAGAAAATTGCCACAGTTCTGCCCCTCAGACCGGAGATAGTTGTTTGCTTGACTCCCTTGAATTCCAGCTGGAATCCCCTTATCAATTGGTTGTGCGGGAGGAGTGGCTCTCTGAGCAGGCACGTTCTCTGGTTGTGCTGCAGCAGGAGGAGTCGCATCACTTGTGGCCGGAGCCGGGTTCTGAGCAGGTGGAGCCTTGTTGGCAGGCTCTCCACTTCCAAACAGGTAGCTCAAAGAGCTCTGTCCACCACCACAGCTGACACCACGACCCATTCTGTTTGGTTGTTTTTTTGTTCTAAAATATGAAATCTAAAACCTGAAAAAGCATCGTCTTAATTAGTTTCTACACAGACACACATCAATATGAAGCATTGAATCTGATCAAAATGTGACAGATAAAAACAAGAACACTGATCAAATGTACAAGCTGCAACAGAAAACACAGGCAAGCATTCTCTGAAGAACAAAACCATTTTCGGATACTGCAATTGGATATCAAAACATACAGGCGCATTGTCACAGCAATATAAAGCACACAAATAATAAGCAAGAACAAGAACCCAAATCTAATAAAAAACATCAAATACTTTGACATTTAAAGTTTCAACTTCATAAAGTGAAATATAAAAAAATGAAATTCATATTTTGTTTTTAGAGATGCCATCAACTTTTAATGAATGTATCCTAAAGCCAGGAGCATGTTATTCTCCACTACAAAGGAACATTTTCCATACAGCACAATTGAGATGATTCCTGCACGGTCCAATAAAGTAAGAAATTCGCTGAAGTCAGCTCTTATATTTAATCATCAGTCACATTCAATTAACAAACTTTTAGCTCTTTGATTTCATTTACTTTCAGAGAGTATCGTTCAGAGCTAAGGACAACAAAAATCTTCGACAAGTAATACAAAAACATGGGTTTCAAAGAAAGAGGGGCTTGGAGAGTTTGAAAACTATGTACATACAAGTTAAAGTAGTGGACCTAGACCTAAGCTATGTATCTTAGATAGCTAATTTGAATCAAACATCTCAGATCTGAAGACTTATGGCTGACACAAGATCATGACTAATCCACAATTATAACCATGGGCCATCTAAGGGTTTCACAACCCTAAATACTCCAACACTCATCAACATCAACATCAACAACAAAACAAAGTCACAATTTACAAACCTACCAGGTTAACCACAAACCAAACAGATACCAAATCATTTGAACTGCTGAGCACTAAATTCCAGATCACTAACACCAAACATCTACTAAACAACCCCACAATACACCCATTCTGGTACCAAAATTATATACCGCAAACACAAATCTCCACCATTTCCAAAACAAAATCAAAATCTTTCAAACGCTATGACAGATCTGACAAAAACACACTTTACATCTGTGTAGCGATTCATTTTTTGAAATCACAAACAACACCAACAGCATAAGCGGAAATGCATGCCAAAATGATCGGAGAAAGCACCAAAAGTAAATGGAAATGTTGCAGAAAGAAAGCAAGAACAGATCGATAGAGAAAATTGAAAATGTAAGCGGATAAAAAGGAGAGATCGTACCTAATTGTTGAGAAACAGCAATTTGGAGCAAGACAGCGGCAAATGATGAGGAACAACAACAGGAAGAGATATGTGCTATATATAATATGACGGTAAGAAATTTCAACTTATTGTATTATTGATCCTTCAGCTTTTAGTTTTGTGCACTTTTGACTGTAAAAATGTGCTCTTCTTAACTTTGTCCCCTTAAGTTTTTTAATATGAAAATTACACCCTCAATGTTTTTTTGTTTGGAAAAAGGATGTCATTGTGTAGTGGATTTTGTAACTTTCTTAACATTTAAATGTGATTTCCACCCAGATTTGTTCTGTAAAACGGTTTGGATTTTTTTTTAGATTTCGAGTTCGAGCGTCCTTATAGAATAAATTGGGTGGGGTAAAGTTTTAAGTTAATAGGGAGAGTTGTCCTTTATTGTGTAGCTTAACTGATAAAAAATAATTTCCTGCTCTAATAAAAAAAATGTGATTGCCTACTTGTGTTGTTGAATTTAAAACACTAAACTGAAGATTGTGGTTCATGTTAATAAGTCTCCGATTTCACTTGCATTTTTATTCCAAAATGAATGTTTTTTACAAAATTAGTTATGCATAAATTATCAATAGTATCTCATACAATAAATATGTTAGTATCTCATACAATAGTTTGCTACCACAATGTGCATGAGTATAAAAAATATACAATATTAACTAGTATTTTTTTTACTTTTTCTTTAAAATAAAAAACGTAATACTTATTTTGAAAAGGCAGAATAATAGTATCTAATAAGTGAACAACTATTTAAAAGAAGTCATACATCATAGTAAAAATTAAAACATTATAATTTACACAACTTTTATGTCTATGATTTTATTAAAATTTATTCTCCATCAAATAATTTTACACACAATAATATAAAGTAAATTAATAAAATACATAAAAAGCTACTCTTGAATTTTTGATGATCTCTATTAATATTTAATTAAAAATAATTTAAAACAGTACACATTTCACATTTGCCATATGGCTGCCTGTCAAACTTCAAGTATAAATGCATTTTCTTTCGTGTCAATATCAAGTCTCCAACAATAACGGCAATAAATATAAGATTCTTAAAATCAAAATTCAAATTCATGAAAGCGGCATTGCTGAATTTTTTTTACTTTTTCAAATGAATGGATAATTATTCGTTATTTCTTTTCTTTTCTTCCCCCAAAATTGGTCCAATGGATCGAACTACATAGTTGGGCTCAACGCCTCCAAGAAAAGTGCGTGTTTTGAACTACCGAGTCGTTTCTTAATAGACCAATTAAACAAACGGATTGCATCTACCTCTCCATTATAGCGCAACGAAAAGATCATAATCTCAACGAACGTTACAAACAGCAAAATATGTCAACATAAAACACTATATTTATACTGTAGTAGACATCCTAAAAAACAAGTTATAATTGAATAGAAATTAAGAAGCGACTAGGAAGATGTTAGCAGACAAAATTCGAGCAACTTGGCAACAAAGGGAGCAAGAGTGTTTCGAAACCTTGTTTAAACATCTTAGCATGCATGAAGAAAATAATAGGTCGAATTGATCGAACAATTGAGTTGTCGCGGAAAAACAGATATCCACATTATGATGAATATGTTAATCCCTCATCAAACGCAAACTTTCATCCATAACACAAACTACTTCTTCAATCATTTCATAAGAACCCTACTCATAATTATATTCAAAAGAATTATTGTCCTTGGAACTTAATTAACGACGAACTGATTCAAAAAATGGAAACATTTTTTTTATGTTAGTGCAAAATGCATTCTCAAACTCATATCTCGGAGGCCATTGAGGATGTACCATAGGGGTAGGAACTATGTTTTTAGAATTTACATCTCCTTCAGTGTCCCAAAAGGAAGAACCAGAAGTACCCGAGGAAGACAAATGCCAAGCAATGAGGATAGATAAGCAATCCCTCAACAATTAGGCACAAAATTCTCTCATTGGTCAAGTCTCGACAACAGTCTAACTCTTACAGTCAAGTGTTTCTCACTCTTAAGAGGGAGAATCTTGACTTAATAAATTAGAGCGAGATCGGTAGTTTTCTCCAAACGTCGCAGATGAACTACAAGATGTTCATCACACTAAAAAACAACATCAAACTCCTTGCAAAAAGTCCAAGCACGTGTTGGATGAACATGAATAAATGTACATTCTAGTCATCATTTTACAACAGGCTTGTAGATGGACATGTGCAGTTTTAGCACGAGACCTCCGAAATGATTGACACGCCTTGTTTCCCATTTCATACCGTCACTTTCTTTTTCTTTGGAAAAACTTGTGAGTATAAAAAGTCTTATAAAGCAAACACTTCCTACCATAAATTTATGAAAAAGTGGTATAATGATATATGTTTTAATATATAATATATTTGAAAAACAAAATTTAAACAATAACAAAGAATACTAAATTCTTCACAAAAATTGTCTCACCTCTAAGTGAGAGAAAAAACATTGTCTTATTTTGAGTATGTTAAAAACAATCTGATCACCATTACAACGTATAAGTCAATAAATGTTTGATTCATAGACTAAGTTGTCGATGAAGTACCAAAACTTCATTAAAAAAATTTGAATTCAGCGAGTCGCTACACTACCACAAATATATCAGGACGGGTATGAGTGGAATTCAACGAGATGGTATATATAGGAAAAAAAATAGAAAAATGGATGGACAGGACAGGCATGAAGAAGGGGAATCGTATAATTGAGGACAAAGGAAGATACATCTCACATAACTGCACCTACTATTGGTATGGTCACTCAGATTTTTATAAAGTTGTTTTTAGATCTCAGAGACAAAAAAAGTGCTAGCATCCAATTTGCTGCAGTACCACGCATGTGGACATTTCCAGTGAATTGTCTCATCTCCTATCTCAATCCAACACTATTGTCTTGTAACTTGTAACCTAACTTAACTGCTTTCTTTTATCCAACCATCAGTCAGTTTTTTTCATCCGCAATACCAACAACGTTTAATAGAAGGCTTGAATCTAAGACCTCAAGAAGGTCATAGCGCCTTAAACCGTTTGCTCCAATAGTTGTCAGTAAAATGTCGATCAATGAAAGGGAGTTTAATGTAATCACTACCCGCCTAGAATGAAATTGAACCAAAATGTATATGCCATTGAATCAGTCACAGTACATACACCAATGTTCTATTTATATAGTGATTCAAAATGTCAACAACACATAAACATGTCTCACCCAAAGGAAAGGAAAGGAGAACGAAACAAAAATACGAACATTTTCCCCGTCCGAGCATGAGCATTCAGATTCAGGTATGGTATTCACTAGTATGAGCATGTAATCATCAGTACGAAACCATGCTTCTAGTTGCAAATCGCCAATGCGGCATTGTGCAGTCAAACATGATGTTTATCAGTTTGTTCCACAAACCATCCGAGAGCGTAAGATCAGGTCTACGGGATTCTCGAGATCTCTACCATTAACTTGTGCAAGGCTTGTGGTTTGGAGAAAAACGGCGAGTGGTCAGCACCTTTTAGCCGAAATACCTTTTCCGGAGGCCTTGAGTTTATCATGCTCTCTTGTACCGTCAGTGGTATGGCATTATCTTCTGTTGTTTCGATGTAAAAACGCCTCAAGGAGCCATAGTTCATTTCCGAAAGAGAGAGCTTCTCCAAAACTGGTGCAAAGGGGATTGACCTCATTGATACAGATGCTAATGCAATATCCTGAGCAACATAGAATCAGCAAGAGTTAATGAACATTTGTATGCATGACCTGAAAACTAAAAATGCTTTTGCCGTGTCTGGTTATGATTAAAATCCAAGGGCGTTTTTCGAAAACTTCCAAAAGTAAGTAAATTTCGAACAGCCTGTTCAAAATGGTTCGTTGCTTTCACTAATGAGAAAGGAAGAAAAACAAAGACAATAATGTTTCTGTTCTGCACTGGCACATGCTGAACGAATGCATTTTGTATCATATAGATTTTTATCTGCGTAGTGGCTATCTAAGTTTTGAGAACAATCTTAAAATGGCAAACAAAAGAGATGTAACAATAGTTCCTTCAAAATGGAGATCCTAAATGGCTACTAGTACAAGCCATGCTTCCCAAAAGCGATATCACAAACACCTTCGAGCATAATGAAGCAACTGAAAAGGAACCTTTCTTACCAGCCACGTGAATTGGAGCTGTTGCTCTTTCCTAATGATTATCAAACATACCTTTAAAGGACTTTGGTTGAACAGCAAGTCCCTCAACATCGACTTGTCTAGATCAATTGCAGTCGGAGGCTGATTATTCCCATTTGCATACAGCAATATCTGGGCCTTACGCATTAGATCATCTGAACCTGCCTGCAATATTTCCAAGTATTAGTCAGAAGAACTCAACCCAGAATGGATGAACTATATAAATTGTGACCAACAAATCACCTCTCTCTCTCTCTTTCTTTCTCTCTCTCACACACACACACACAACAGCAACAACAACAAACATTGGTAGATGCTTTTTGAGGCAAGAAGATGCGCTACCCAGGATGAAAAAAAAATCTCGAGTAATAACGAGAAGTCAAAATCGAGTTTAATTTTCTTCTAAACATAAATGGGCACCTCAAATCTAGTTTGAATAAGAATACTGGTTCTAAATCTAGAGAATATATATTTCAATATTCCTCTAAACATATATGAACAGCTCAACTCTTGCAGTGTGGCTATCATTCAATTGAAAAGCATTGATTTAATGGAATTCAAAGTGTTGGTAAATGAAGGGAAACCTGTTGAGAAAACATATCAAGAGTACTTTGTCCATCAGTCAGCATTGCTGCAGCAATAAAAACAGCCCTGGACACTTTATGAGGAAACAACTCCATTGCATAAGATATGCATGCACCACCAAAATCATGCCCCACCAAAATCACCTGCCGATTGATTGTTAAACAAAGAATAAATCATCAGGAAAAATGACATCATGTTTTGATGAATTTTCTTTGCAAACCAAATCTAGTTCTTTCACAGCTCCTTTATTCTAAAGGCCTTGAAATGCACCTAAAGATTTCCATGTTTAGTATTCATAAGCAAGCTATCCAATATGAGTTCGGCATAACAATGAGCTTGTCGAACTTTTGGGTAACCAAAACAATGAACTTGTTAACATTTCCATTTGGTCTTCTATTGAGGTAAGAAAATCTCAAAAGCCAAAAGCAAATAAAGAGTGCAAAAGCTCTGAATCATCATGTATGCACCTTCAAAGCGAAGTTGATGAAAATAACTACGCTTTCCAGCAGAGCTCAACAGTTCATTCTCATGAATCTTATGAAATGCTCAGTAGATGATAACTAACTAGGAGTCTAGGATAAATCAGCAGCAAACATTCAAAGAAGAAGGAAGCAAGTAAGGAGGAAAAAGAAATAAGAAACATAACCTTCTCCCCATCTCCAAGTTTGTCAAGAAAATCAGTGAGTGGCTCCACGTATTGTGAAAGACTAGTGATGCTGTTTGTATCATATGAATGAATTCCAGAACCAGTTAAGTCTACAGCAGTAACTTTGAAACCGCTTTCTTGTAGAAGTGCAATACTTTTATACCAACACCAAGCACCGAAACCACCTCCGTGGACAAGGACAAAATGCCTGCTCTCAAGATCATCAACCTTGAAATCCTGTTAAAGGGAACAACTATTTAAGAAGAGATATTTTGAGCAATGAGAACAAATAGAGAACTATGGAGAAAAAAAGAGAACAAAAATATAGGGCAATATTAATCATTTCATTTACTGAAGAATATTCAACATATTGGTTGCAGCTAGCAATTTAGCTTTTGGCAATAATCTGAAAGGAAAAAAAAAAAAAAAAAAAACTCCAGTGCATCTACTTTTCTTGTTTATGATCCATATGATTATGTTTTTTTTTTCTAAAAAAGGAAAAGGACAATCATATATTGGAGTGTGCCCTATTTGACCATATTGAGCATTTCAAACAGAGTCCAATGTAAATCAACATAAAATGGTTGATCTTCCCAAAATAGCAATTCATCATATTTTCTGAACACTTCTAGTTCTCACTAAACGTTAATTCATTTATTAACTAGCAACATATACAAAAACCCAGATTCACAAACCACACAATCAAGACCATAAAATCAATGATCTCTTCCCCAAATAACAATTTCAGACACAGAGTCAGTGGATGAGACTCAGCCAAGCCTATGCGAGTTTGACACGTTTGAATTAACACCTGAACTAGCCCAGGCGCCAGCCGGATCCAATTCGAATGTGTTTGGTTGAGTTTCTGTCATTAACTCTATAAAATTAACAAAATCAATATCATAAAATCATTCCATTTCTACAACAAATCATCCATAAACTCGACCTCAAAAACCTCAACCACAATCCAACTACTTAGCAAAACAAATAGAGGTAATGAAGAAAACCTGATTAAGAAGCTGGTGAGGTTGAAGCAGGGGGTCGGTGAGGGAGCGGGTACGGGTGCTGGCGCTCCGATTGACCTGATTCTTCTTGGAGGTGGAGTTAGGGTAGCGCAGCGAGACGGAGCGGTCGAAATGCAGGTCGCCGCCGTTCTGCTGGTGGTGCCTGAAGAGAATGGCGGCGGCGATGGCCTGCTCCTGAAGAATGGAGTCGTCCAGTTTGTCCTTCCGCGATGACCGGACTCGGGACCACCGGTTGCTGGAGTTGGGGGCAGATGGTGGCGCGCCAGGGAGGCGCTTGGCGGATCGCTTCCTCACCGGCGGCACCGGCGAAAGGCAGGTGCAGATATTCCCCATTTCCGGTGCATGCGCAGACAGAGAGAGACTGTTGAAGAAGAAGAAGAATAGAGAAAGGAAACAGTTGGGAGATACTGTTTAATGCTCATCTTCCATATTTGTTTGTTTTATTAAATACCAACAAAGAAACAAAATCTCAGAGCAACAATGAAGCTTACCAAAGAATATTATTGTTACTTGTATCCACGTTGATGAATCTTGATGGATTAGTTGTTATGGTGATCTTCAATAACAATTAAATATAGCATTGATTTTGCACCAAGCTAGAGCTTACAAAATTAGATTCGGGTCGGTTCAGGAGTGGTTGGTTTCAGGTCGAACTTTATTTTTCAGGCAAATTTTGTCTATTTTTGCGGATTTGTCTTACTCGAAAGTTGCACGTCTACATATTCATGTTCAAATTATCAACTTTAATCCAATATATATCACATACATTTGAGGAAATCAAACCAAATGTGAATTTGGGATATGTTATTTGAAACTTGACTCACTGAGTTGCGTTAATTGTTAGGCAAGGAAGTGGATAATAAATTTGAAATTTCCAATTGTTTTGAATTGTAAGATGTAGAGTATATTTTACATCTATGTATGCTTTACAGATAATTTTACTTGTACATAATATGCATTCTCAACTCTTGCTGAAACTTTACTTGAATTAATAAACAGATCTTGTATTGTAGGCTATAGCTTTTATGTGTGTGTGTGAGTGAATTACTTATTTTTTTTCCTAAAAATGGGATAGCTATCTTGCCTAACTCATAGTCAACGCTGAGAGAAATAAAAGCAAGGAGGGTTGTTCTTATCTTACTCATACAATGGATTTTCTTATTTTATTTCTCTTGGTGAAAAAGAGAGAGTAAAAGACAAGATGTTAACAATAATGGAAATGCATAAAATAAAAAATAATAATAATGGAAAAAGATTGAAAACTTAGTATCTTAATTCACTGATTTTCTTGCTATACCTCCTTCAAGCATACATGTTTAGGTTTAGTGTTGTAGTTTTCTTGTATTATAAACATAAATAAAAGCAGATTTTGACTTATATTCCCTTATAATTGAAGTTTCTATATTTGAATTTAATGTTTTATATGAACTGTATTTGTCTCAAATAATATTTGAACATTTGTATTTGAATCTAAATTAAAAACTAATTCATTCGTAAACATCCGTTCAACTTAGTTAGAAATGTTGATGTAACAAAGGATATTATAAAACTAAAAATAAAAATTGCTTCTAAAAAAATGATTAGATTCCACTTATTTAATTCAAAAAATATTTAACTAACATGTGTCTCACAAGTCCTTAAAAAAAAAAACATGTGTCTAGCAAGATGATTGAATAATAAAGTTTATATATATTTAAAATAATTCATAAATGCCACATGTCACCTAATGATAAGTCCATTTTATGTATTTATTTTTAAATTATTTTGGGGGCATGAATTTTTTGAATATTTTGTCGACAAGTCGTTGTTATTGACAACAATTATTTTTTCAAAATATTATATCTTGTCATGTAATCATTTTTAACAACAAAAAGAAGAAGTGTTTATACGAGAGAATCAATTTACAACCGAATGAAAATTTAAACATCATTTTTTAAAAAGAAACCAACACTATATTCCAAATCGTTGAAAATACCAGCATTAATCATGAAATCCGGAATAGATCCCAAAGAAAACAATCGAAGAAGTCGAGCAAGTTTGTGAGCCACCTTATTCGCAAAGCGCCTAACATACAAAAATATGACAATATCGAATCTATCGACTAAACTCAAGCAACCCACAAGTTACCAAGACATGTTGGGCCAAGTGGTTAATACTACATTGAATAATCTATGAGGTCTCAAGTTCGAGCCTCGTTGTCGACGGTATGAGGTGAGATTTGTGGGATGGGGTTTAAGGTGATGCTCCCTTTGGGGAGTAGAAACATTGTTACTTCGAGTATGATGTCTCGGTGTTGATAAAATAAAAGTTACACCTCTAACCGCTATGTCCAGTTTTTGCACGACCATGCTGACAGAGTGCACATCCGCTTCCATCTCCACTCTTCTCCAATCGTTCGATGTCGCCCAGTACTGTAGCGCCTCCCTCACTACCCAACGTTCAGCCTCTCCGACATCCAACGCCATCTCTCTAATATAAACAAGATCATGAGTAAGCTTGACTTTAAATACAAAAGTTAAAATATAAAATTGAGTTTTATTCTATTAAAAGGAAGAGCTTATTGGAGATTGACTATACACTAGACATTAATTATCAATTAACAAATTTATGTACCAAGACATGTTAGGTCAAGTAGTTAAAACACTTTGGATTTCCTTTGAGGTTTACAGTCCGAGGCTCATTGTCGACAGTATGAGGTGAGATTTGTGGTGTGAGGTCTAGATTGTTATTTCGAGTATGATGTTCCGTAGCTGATATAAAAAAAATTAACATGCTTTATGTGTGTGTGTATATATATATATATTTTTTTTCTTTCCTCACTCACACATATACTATATTCCAACCTCATACCATGCCCATGAGGGGTCTCGAACACGAGTCATCGAGCTTGCACCCAAGTCTTGCTATCACTTGGTCAAATGGGCGGTGGTAATATATATTTTTCTTGGGTACAAACTTAAGTATACACTAGACAGTAAAATTAAAAATCAGCTATGCGTTTCACAAATATCTCTCCATCTATATTAATTTTAACAATATTTTCCAACCTGCATATATAAGCATTATAATCAACTACTAACATGTTTTTGGTTGGCAAGTATGGAGTCAATGACATAAAATAAAATAAAAGATGGTCCACTTATGTACTCCTTGAATTGACTCAATGACTTGTAAGTTTTCATAGGACTTGTTGATAGGAACACAAAACTATTAAGCATATATAAGCATCAAAACACCCATTAAAGTCACTATCTTAATAAAGTACATACGCCGACAGAGAAATGAAATTGCCTACCTCCATATAATCCATCTTGGTGTTGTTCATAGCTAATAGTTCCATCCATCACTTTTGTAGACTTTTTCTTAGATTTTTTAGCATTATTCTAGTCTATGGATTACTCTAAACTCTTTTCTTTCCATCATTACTTTACAATTTCCGCGAAGAGAACGCCAAACAAATTCAATTTCCGATATACCTAACGAACAACTTATCTCAACAAATATCTTTTGAACGACGAGAAGCACGGAAACATTAAAAATAAAATAAATCTTTCATATGCAATCTAATAAGTTTATTTGAGTAAATATATTTTTATGAAATGCTGAGGGGCAAGTGACTTGATCATGTATATTTCTCATCATACTTCAATAAACGATCTCATATGGGAGTATAAAAACGAGAATTGGAAGTTACCGATACATTACCCCATAAATTACGGAACTTTTTTTATTTATTTTGGAAAACTATAAATATGATACCATTGTTCACTTAAAAGTAACATCTCTTGACTATATTTGATATTCTTCCTTATTTACACTTTTTTTTTTGTTTTACATTTGACCATATCCATACTAATTCTCATTTGAGGCTTAGTCACATGGTTAAGGATTTGTCACCTCTCGCTCACAAGTGTGTTGAGTGGTGATCGAATTCAAGACCTCTTCCCACTCACGCAGCCCCAGCGCACCAACTGCGCCACACCCAGTGGATTTATTTACACTCTTTTGTCTGATGACTTTATCGTCGGAAGTGGCTTAGAAGACCAAACTCCCCCCTCTCCCATTTTGTAGTCATTTGTGTACTTGAGAATATCGACCATGAGTAACATTGATAGTGAACTTATGTTAAACCAAAGTGTTACGGGACATAATAAGCTATATATATTAACTATATCATATTTGTGCACACACAAAATATAGTTCTATTTTCATCCCACTGGTCCATTACTTAAATAATAATAACATTTTCCTCACACTGGGGATGAAAAATATATATTTCATCTTGATCTATTACTATATTTATATTTTGAAGATGTCATTAATTATTTGTAATATTTGCTGAATAAATAAATGGTAGTAATAATGGAAGGTTCTTATTTCTGGTGCAACATAAATGTGGTAGAAGTTGTAATAGTTGCAATTCATTAAAGTGGCATTATGTTTGGCATGTTTGTAGTACCATACCAAATACTTGCCCATTATATTCATCTAATGCACTTAAATCACAATGTTTTGTGCCCAATATTTGTATAACAACAAAAACTAGTTCTTATGTGTCACAACTTTTTTCAAAATCAACACATAATTTAATACTACAAAACATGGAAGAGCTTTCATGCGATAAATATTATGCAGCAACTACTACCTACCAGTAGTAGTTAGGTAGATGATAGAGGAATTGAATTGCACTGTTAAATTGTTAGGCATTTCATTATTATTTACAGGACCAACTAACGAGCTAGTTGGTTGGTTGGCAATGGCAGACTAGGAACAGTAGTTCCTTGTAATAAATTAAGTTGTGATTCATAAGTTGGGTTCGCAGTAGAGCTGTCAAGTCGGACTTTGATTCGGGGTTGGTAAAATCTGTCTCGGATATGATATGAAAGTACTTTAATTGCATTTGACGGATTTCGAGTCATATTCAAGTCTGATTTCAGTTTTGAGGTATGAAATGCGATAAATCGCACAACTTTATCTGATACGATTCGTTCCTAAAATTTACAAAATAACCCCGATTCAAAAGTTGGAGGACGATACAAAAGTTGGTGGACTATATTTATATATGAATAGACTTATTTTATTGGGAGAATATATACTCAACCTTTTGATCATTTGATGAGGTAATGGAAATTGCTTTCAATATTGTGGCATCCATATTATGCGCAACTTCACGGTATGCACGCATATATGTTTATTATATATATCAGCTAACTAGAATTGGCAACTCATAAAGAGATTACAAAAATGGAGGCACATCATAACCAAGCATGTGGGATGGTTCTATAACCATCATATCATATATGATATATGCATACATGTTATGCACAAGATCCTAGTGATCCTTCAAAGCATCACACTTTTGTGTATATGGAGCTTTGGCATGCTTAATTTGCTTTAAAGATATCAACACATGATACACCCATATATATCTAATTAAAAAAAAAAAATGAACTCAACTTTTGCATCACACAAACTTGGTCATTGTATTTGGAGTCCATTTGACAGGTTGGAGTACTTGGACCACTTCACATATACATACACAAACACATATAATATGATAGTATATGATTGATACATATACAATCAAATAATCATAGTACCATGTTGTGTTCTACAGGTCAACCGTTACGGAAAAAAATTGTTAAACAAATGCATAATATTTGTTACAGATTTGAATCGTAACAAATTAAATACGAAACAGTGAGAAAGTTGTATTTAGTCTTTTATAATACTATAATTCACTCAATATGTCACGGGTTTTTAAGGCTAACCTTGCATTCAATTTATTTTGTTACTAATTCTAATATTATGAACTTATGAGATTAATTATGTCTAATGAGTCATTCTAATTGGTTGAGTATTGGATCCAACTTTTATACTCATATTTTGTGTTCGAAACACCAGAAAATTATGAGTATTATGAGATAATCCACACACAAATTCATACAATAGTTGAACGGGAAAAATTCAAAAATTGTTGAAACTTACACAAACATAAGATTTTAATGGGAAGAATTACAGTGGACATTAGTATTTATAAGTTACACCTAAATGCGTCTATCGGCAAAGTGGGTTGTCATCACAAGTAAAGTAGAAGAATGTGGATTCAAATAAACTTTATCTTATATATGTTAGTTTAACGGGAAAAGCTCCTTAAAACTTTAACTTTAAACAACAATCTACAATTAGTGAAACTTAAACTTTACACAATATGAGGGCTACTAAAACTTAAGGAAGCCAATTATACATGTTAGTGCTAACAAACGATAATAAGAAAAATGTAAAATTCTTGATTCCTTATGCATCTACCTATTATATATACATGTTCCAACCCAAATTAGTACGATGTGTCATAGTTGATTTACGAAAAGAGTAGTACGAGGCTTTGTATCTTAGAAAGACCTCAACAACTTAACCCGTCTTGTGAGTTGTGATAAGGCACAAATGAGATTATATTTAGGAAAATGCTAAATGTCCCAAATTATGTACAAAATTTATTGTACAAAGTGACATGACAATTTACGTGAAATTTATATATTTTATTTTTGTGCGTTTAAAATTAAGTTTTAACGAATAATAACCCGACAAATATGATACCATCACCCTCTCATGGTCTTTTGGCGCTGAGCGCCCGGTTTATTAGATCTACTGTACACGTGGCGCGTTGTGATTATACCAAGTCATTAAAGAAATGATTGATGTGTCATATCTTGTTGATTGACACATTATTTTGTACAACTATTTTTGAACAATATTTGGGACATATAGCATTACTCTTATATTTATGTCCAAATCCACCAAGTTTGAGTTTGAGTTGATTTCTTAAGCTCTTGAGATTACATACCAAATGAGAGCATACCACCAAATAGAACTCAGAGCACGTGCACTAAACTACATCTTGATCGTGAGATCATTGCGTTACAATTGTGTGTTTGTGATAGAATTTTAGAGAGAGAAATGTGGAATTTATAGTCCACTATGTGAAGAAATCTCTTACTCCTTGGATGGATGATGTATTTTATACTCACAAAAAAGTGTTTATACGATAATGTGACAACATATGATTGATTTTTAATGATGTCATTATGGAACTATGATGATGTCATGTGGAATCACCATGATAATTTCATGACAACAACACCCATTTTAAAGTCATTGGACTGAATTGGGCCTGTTTCACGTGGGCTTGGACTTTGAGAATACTAAATATTAAAGCCCAGTGTGTCAAGGTCAAGCCCATTTTATTTTGAATGCAATGCCAATAGGCAATAGTTATTAGGTTTAGGTGACGCCACCGACCCGCCCTTTTTATTTATGGCCCTGTCGGCCTACTTTAAGTCGTAATCGGAACAATGTAGACGACAGGTCGTTTGCTAGTACAAATTCCATTTCGTACCGAACGACGGCGTATCCTCTAGAACGGACTTAGCTTGGGTTTAACTGCAGCTCACAAAATCCATAAAAAAACAAACAACGCAACGACCCGCAAAAAAACTGGTTTGGCTCAGATTCAGAATCAGTCCGACATAATTCCGATAGAAACCTCATCGTACTCCTACGGGTTTAACAACCTTAGCTTCGACCACGCCACTTTCTGTATCTCTCGCAAGGTTTCTGCTCACGACATCATAAATTGCTCTTCCAATTCTCGTAATTTCAATTTTCATGAATTTTATCTGTATATTTCTCTCTATACTTGCTTCTTCTTTAGATTTCTTTTGGTTTCAATAAGTTGAAGATACGTTTTGCTGCAATTTCTTCGTAATTGGACACATTTTATGGCTGTGTAGCTGAAACACAAATTTTTTGTATGTATTATAGATGAATTTACGATAAATTTGTGTTTCGGAGAGAGATAGAGACTAGTTTTAGAGAGTGTTTGGCAATTTGTTATATTATTCCTTGCATCAATCTTCAATACGAGTCATGTTGATTAATTCACTGAATTGTAGCTTGTAAGAGTAGCCAGTTGTAAACTTGTAGTCCATTAGTTCTACTAGATAGATTCATTCTCTAAGAGAGGAATGGAAAAAGGTTCAATTTAGTCCCTGAACTATGAACTATCCAAAACGTGCCGATTTAGTACCTGAAATATCAATCGAGTCAATTTAGTCCAAATGTTTTCAAAAACCGTGTCAAATTGGGACATTCCGTCAAATCCATGGACGGAATCCGTCAAATAAAATATTACACGTAAGCAGGAACTAACGAATTCCGTCCATGAATTTGACTGAATGTCCTGATTTGACACGGTTTTTGAAAACATTTGGATGACATTGTCTCGACTGATAGTTCAGGGACTAAATCGGCACGTTTCGGATCAAAACTTTAAATTTCTTTGGGTCGGATCTTGAAATAGATGAACACAACCATATAATGGAATTCACCATGAGCATGAGAATGTGAAGTTCAATGAAATTTGAATTAGAGCACTACCAAGAGAATTTAGAGAATAAGAGTGAAAGATCACCAACCTCTTCTCCATCCATGAAAGAGTATATATACTCACAGAGAGTGGTGATGATGTGGTGGCTTCTGATTAGCCCATGTGACATTAACATGGTGGCGTTGTCACAGTCCAATAGGATCTAGGGGAAGCCCTGAGGAAGTACTTGTGATGAGGAGTCCTATGATTATTCATTAGGCATTGATGTTGACCGAATGCTAGTATGGGTCACACAAATAGTATAAAAATTAAGTACGGTTGTCAAATGCACAGGGAAGAAAAACAAATATTAGTATATGTTATGACTAAATGATTTGATTGTTTAATAATGTGAAAGTATTGATTTTGATTGAAATTAAAATAAACAATTATTTAAAAACTAAATTAAGCAGATGAAAAAAGAATTCAAATGATTAAGGACTAGGTCTCAAAGTTCAGTAGTGTAGTGTAGTCCAATACCAAGAATGAATTTGATTATCTTATGTGAATGCAAGCGATTTCTATTATGTGCAAGAACTATCCCTAGCATCTTACAGCTCTCTAAATATGATATACAAGTCACTCCCATGAGCCTATATGTAGATACTAGAGTGCAAAAAACAAGAAATCAAAAGATTCATATTAATTAATGTGAGTATCCTTATTATGTTAAATCAACATGTTCATGGATTTTATAAGACCGAGGTCGACTTTTTCTCCACAGACTTCTAGAGAGAGTGAGCTTTTTTTTCCTTTCACTTTAATCTTCATTCTTGCTGTAGTTAGGAATGGCCTTCCAAGGATAATCGGTACCTCTCTATTTGCACCTTTAGTACCACAAAATCTCATGAAACCAAAAAATTGTGTTGCACTAGTTCAGAGAGCCATACCAAAGGCTAGTTTAGTGAGTTTTGGTTTGTGTTGCACTGTTATCTTGAGATGGGTGAAGTACAACAGTTGTTGCAAATATGCAATCACGTGATATGTACGTTGTCTTTTGTTCTGGTATCTAGAAGACGTTTGATGCAACTATCTTTGGGTTAGGCCAGGCTATGGTAGGTTTTGATTCACATTTGGAGCCTTGAGCTCAAGCCTTGGATTTTCTCAAAACAAGGCTAAGTTCCACTGAGCCAAGTTTAGTTGCTTAACATATGCACTGTGTTACTAGGTTGACCCTCAAGATTTTTTTTTTTGTTTCTGTGTATATTGTATTAAATTTCATTACCTATTTGTTTTGTGTTCTCTTTCACTTCTGAATAAGATTGTTTTCTCTCCAATTTTTTAGGCTTAATTTCACTCCCCATTTGATGGAAATTGCAGGTCCCAATAGAAAGTGGTGGCAATGGTAGGAGAGGCAGTAGAAGAAGAGGAGATTGTCTCGGAAAAGGCAATTAGTAGAAAACGACCCTTGGATGATAACCAAGAGGTTTTGACGAGTACAGATGTAGTTTCAGTGGTTGAGAATGAAGTGCTTGATGCTTCTGTAGAAGTTGATACAACTTTGCAACCTTCAATGATCGGGGTGTTTCAACCAGACGTGGAAACAGTAAAAACTACTGGAATAGTGACTTCAGCACACAAAGAGAGCACTGAAATAGAGAATAGGTTGCAGAAGAGACCTAATATAGAAAAGAGTAGTCCAGTTCGTAAGTTGCCAGAGGAAGGTGGTCTTTCCGGCCATGATCAAATGATTAGCATGCCAAGTATAATCATCTTGGGTGATCAGCTTGAAGTGGGAAATAGTGACAAGGTTAATGGCATTGAGAATACAGATAAAGACCTAAACACTGACACACATATAACCACAACAATTTCTATTTCTGACAACTGCGGAGAGGGTGAAACTCATTTGATCTCACACTCTACACCATTAAGAGCACCTATTGGTCACTTTAGAAGAAAGCTTCTTGTTCTCGATATAAATGGGCTTCTTGCTGACATAGTTTCTCCTCCTCCTAGGGACTACAAGGCAGACACATATATTGCAAGAAGGGCAAGTGAGAACTGGCAATTATTTATTTTTTATTCACTCATTAAGTTTACTTTATTGTTTATACTGTTGAATTCTAATTGGTTATCTCATCTTTTCTTTCAGTTTTCAAGAGACCTTTCTTTCTTGACTTTATGAAGTTCTGCTTTGAGAAATTTGACGTGGGGATTTGGTCATCGAGAACCAAGTACTCCTCAACTTGCACTGATTAATTTCGTCAATTTCTTCTTTCCCTTCTGTTTGGTTTTCTTACTTTGTCTTGAATGCCAGTTACTCTTGTGCTCATCGGCTCATCCAACTTTTGGCATGTGGCCCTTGTTCTTTATCTCTGGTAGTATATTAAGCTCAGACCATTGAGGTTTATAATTCTCTGCAGGATAAATGTGGAAAGAGTGATTGATTATTTGTTTGGAAATATGAAGGACAAGCTGCTTTTTTGTTGGGTAAGTGCTGTACAATATTATTCGCATTGGTTCCAGTGCTACTCTGCCTTCAAATATAGAATTTGTGCATATCTTGCTCATCATGATACATGGTATCAAATTTCTTGATTTTCTTGATTTTCTTGTATCTTTATCAGCTTCCAATAGTAAAAAGTCCTTCTTTACCAATACCAATAACTCCATATGCAATTTGAAAAGACATCTGATCCTTTTGGTAGGTGTGTAATATGCTACGCATGGCAAATCTCTGGCACTCTAGGGTATATGTTTGTAAAATTTAGGATTTTGTGGGATTTGGAAATGCTTATTCTTTGGTTGATGTTTTGCTTGTGGGCTTTATTTAAAATTATCAGATACCAGATTGAACAAGTATCTAATTAGTAATAACAAAGCCTTATACAAATCCTTATTAAGGTCAGCTACATTATGTACTGTCTAGGGAACACCTTTCTTTTTTATTTCTTTCCATGTTAGTTTTGGTCTTGCTTTGCCCTTTTTGGTTTCATGAAATTGAATATCCTTCTGCAGAGCATTGGTTTTGTGGCTCGGTTTGTTATGTTTTGCAGGAAATCCTTGATGACAGGCAGATAATCATTTAGAATTAGATGACTAGTATCAACTTCATTTTTATGTCAGACCCTGTATGCCCTGTTGAATGTCTAAATTTGCTCCCATTCAGTGATCTTTCTATTAGGACTAGCTGTATTAATATACATTGTTTTGAAGGTTGATTGAGTTTCAGTTATTGCTCAATCTGTGTTTTCTAGTCATCGAAGTATGCAGAACAATTTGAATTTATTTACGATACATGAATCTGTTTGAACACATCAAGCTATGTGCCAGTTGAAACTTCGTTATGACTTTTATATTTGTAGTCTGGCTTCTAAGTTCTAACAGTCACCATAATTTCGAAGCAGGCACGAGCTTTAGTAATTGCACCTCTCCTTCCTGGCTGTCACATTAGCTCTTGTTTTTTTATACAATTATTTTATCATCCATACTTACACTGATTGGATTTACAGGACTCAACGCACTGTACTCCGTCAGAGTTCTATACTCTTGAAAACAACCATAAGACCTTGGTTTTTAAGGAACTGAGGAAAATATGGGACAAGCATGACTCTGATCTTCCATGGGAGAGAGGCTATTATAATGAAACAAACACACTTTTGCTGGATGATTCCCCTTACAAAGCATTGCTCAATCCTGTAAGCCAAATACATTTCTGTTTTTTTTTCCTCACTAATTGAGGCTTCTTAACCTAATTCTTGTTGAAAATTAAGTTCCACACCTGACTCTTGGGTTTTGCTCATCTGTTGAACTCTCCTTTCCAGCCATATACTGCAATCTTCCCTCATTCATACAGTTACATGGACGAGAACGATAATTCATTAGGTAACTTGCTTTTGACATGATATTTGGTGTTCTTTATTTTGATAACATGTTAACATTCTAGAACATTTTCCAATGTAATTCTTTAACTTCGATGAATTTACATTTACATGTTGCTTGCACAACAAATTCCTTTATATGAGTTAGGTTGGCGTATTAAGGTCTCTTTATTCTCACTTTCTGCCTCTGAAGTTATTTTTCTGCGGAAACGAAGGTGAAGAATTTAATCATAATTACCATTCATAACAGGTAGAGGAGGTGATCTTCGGGCATATTTGGAAGGACTGGCGAGGGCTGAGAATGTACCGGATTATGTAGAGCAACATGAATTTGGTCAAAGTACCATTACCGAAACTGATCCATCATGGGATTTCTATGTCAAGGCTGTCGGTTCAGCCCCTCCCCTCTCTCCCTCGAAATAATGTGTGCTTCTCTACTTTCACTTGGGGTGTTATAAACTTGAGCTTTGGCATATTTCTAAAGATCAACAAAAAGGGGTTGGAATTGGTTGCATGGTCTCTTCATCATCAGAACTTTTCTAAGCGATCAGAATTGTTGTTAAAAGTCTTGGCAATGATGCCAAACTTGGAAAAGACTCGATGCTAGTTTCTTGATGATGATGATGGGCCGAACATCTATGTACCATATATAAAGCTGGATGATGTAATTGACAACCAGCCGGTTTTTGGTAACTTTTAGTGGATCTACTTTTTCACTTATAGGAACATTTGATTACTAGCTATCATTCTTAGTTGGATAGTAATGAGGGGCGTTACTTTGCTGAGATGATGACCATGGAGCCCTAACGAGTTCCAACTATACACAGCTGCTCCGTCGAATTGTAAGCACATTATTTGTCATTTCAATTTTGATTTGTGTTTCTTGGTAGTGTATACTGCAATCAAATCTGGGATATAGTTGATAGAGAGATTAGCAGAAGCTTAGAAATATTGTTTCCAATTTGTTTGTTTGTACTGGAATTCCAGACTTGTATCAAATTAGAACATAGCCTTAACTTTGCTTTAACAATTATATTGATGATTAATTGATGTCTTCATTGCCTATATATCTTAGTCTTAGATATTATATACTCCCTCCGTCCCAAAATGAGTGTCCGGTTTCTATTTTTAGGTTATTATATTATTGTTTTTTCCATATTACCCTTATCACTT
>JAYMTF010001065.1:0-26664 GCA_036897485.1 Pelargonium nanum | reverse complement strand
ACTAATAACAATTACCAATAAAAATTAGTATGACAATCATTATTATACTTTAGCTATTAAGGGGTAGACATGTATGCTTTATATAGAAGATATCCACCTCATCAAATCTCTATTTTTCCGATGTGGGACTTTGAACACAACAATCTCTTATATATTAGTTTTTCACTCCAAGTTTCTCTTATGTTTCCGATATATGTGAGATTAGAACCAATTACATTCATAATCAAACTTTATCATAGTATAAACGAAAAGGAGAAGCATTCACCTAAACAACAAGTCTCAAACTCAACCAAAATCAAATTAAGCTATAAAAAGAACTTCATAAAAGAAGAAAATAAACAAACCCAAATAACCAAAACTCATTGAAATCATAATAAACTTAACCGAAAATGCGAAGAAATCAAGAACAAATTATTATAAGAATGATTTCCAACAAAAAATTATACTACAAATCAAGAGAAATATCAAATTAGTTGGTCAAATCATGAATTAATAATAGTTCTTTTGGTATCGTTTACTACTCTTCCGTGCAACACAGGAGAGAATACTAGTTATTTAAATATTTTGTGCACAAATATGACATATCATCAATGTCCATGTCGTGCTCGACATCTTAAAAACGACAGCTAAACTGCTACATAATTATTTTTAACGGAAAAAGATAACACGTACCGTTAGCGATTTCGACTTAATTGTTCAAAATTGAAAGTTCACGCACCTGTTTGTACAAAGTTTGTCAAAAGTGACTTATTTATACAATTATCATAAGTCATATTTGTTACGTAAAAAAATTATGATCTGTTTGAAATCTTTCATTTGATTTGAAATTTTGAATTTGAACTAAATTTAATGTTTAAAAGCACAAAGTATATGAATTAGATAAATTTACTAAAATTTATAGAATTCAAAATGTTATTTACAACATAACATTTCAAAAAACAGTTAGGCTGCGTTTGATCGTTTGGATTAGATAACTCCGGATTGGATAACAATATTGGATTATGACGGATAAGAAATCCGATGGATAAGCAGTTATTCATTCCATTTTGAAATTCAATGCAATCTAATATGTTGTTTGATGTATCAACGAATAATAAAATAGATTTGTTATCATTTTACTTATATAGACAAAATTAACCTCGATGGGTAGCTGCTTAACATATTTTACTCATTAATATAGAAACAAATTGAAATTCAACAATAAATTATTTGAATCGGAAATATTTGATTCCAAAACCTTTTTCAATTTAAAACAATAACATATAAAAAGTAATATACTATGAATTAATATGAACTTAACTCAATCTCATGGTTCTTATTCCAACTCATTTTTTTATTTCGCGTACATATAAGTTTTACAGGTTCATAAACCAATTGAAGCCAAAATAAAAAACATTTTGATCGAAACATAAATAGAATTTTTCTTTTCGATTAAGACCATAGCGTAAAAAAAATAATTACATACCAATATGAACTTAAATCGAACTAATGTGAACTCAACACGAACACATATAAACAAACTTTTAATCGGCATAAGTTTGGACAATATCGATTTTTTTACTCGATGATCAAATCAAATATGGTGATTTTTTGTGGTTAAGATATAAAAAAGTATAATATAATTTTTTTATTATCAAATTTGAATACAAACTTATTTGATTCATTCTCTTGTTTAATATTTTTATTTTTGAGTTTTAGTCAAATTCGATTTATATCGGAACACGAACGAAACAACATTTTATTTTGTACTTTTGATAAGACTGTATAATCGTTTTAATTTTCAAAACTATATTTATTTACATTAATCATTTTCAATACAAGAGAAAAAATATAATAAAATAATTTTTAACTAGATCGGGGGTATGTTGGGTATAAAATATATTTCTATATCCAATCCATCATAATACAAGGGGGGCCCTTAGATTATTTTATCCATCATATGATGGATATAAGCAGCATAATGGATTTTGATAGTCAATCCATCGTTGCCATCAAAAGTTGGATAAGACATCACAATGGATTTCAAAATCCAATCCACCCTTATATCCATACGATCAAATACTACCTTAGTATCTTGTTGGTTGAGAACAACAAGGCCTCAATTTAAGATTTTGCTTTACGTCACTAAAGATGATGATCCTCCCTTGAAAAACGAGCACACTAGAATGTGTTGTCATCTTGTCCATATGTTAGAGTAATTTTCTAAAAATGTTATAGGTTCAATGTCTTAAGAGCTTCGCGGATCTTGGAGGTCTTCCTCTCACAAAGGAGAGATGTATTTATATTCACAACTATTTTCGTCACGTGTTGTTGTGTGGTTGGTTGTTGACAAAATATGATTTGTTTTAGGGTGCACTTAAAGAATTAAGTTCTAACTTGCCGGGCACGTCGTTCGCGGGCACCGGGCAAATTCAAGAGCTCCCCACTTTTTCTTCGAACATTACAGAGATGATCGGTTAATGCCCGTTTTGAGTAGCTTCCTATAATAAGTAATTTTTTTCATTTCCATTATTTTTTTTTTGAAAGTTCATTTCCGCTATTTAATATCAACATAATATGTTCATCAAAAAAATATCAACATAATATACTGTAAATAATAAATTCTACCTAATTTTATTCGAAATTGAATTTTATAATTAATTGATTATATAATAAAAGTATATTAAATTGCGTTGTGCCCCACTAGCTAATATATTTGGATCCACCCTGATTACAACAATTATTGAAAAAATATATATTTGAAACAATTTGTTCATAATATAATATTATATACAATTAATTGTGCTATCAATGACAATAAATTTTGGATTCATCTTGCTTAATTCTCATTATGGTGCACGTAGACGGTGGGTACCGATCTAATATATGTTGATTTAAAAAGCTGAACCATTTTCATTTTAATCTTATTTTTGCATCTACTTTTGCACTTATGCAATGCACATGGACCAAAAATCATAAAAAGGATCTTAAAAAAAAAAATCATAAAAAGGTGTCGTCTAATTGGACCACATGTATAGGATAAAACTAATTACTCATCCGAATAAATAAGTGTTATACTGGAAATAAATTTGTTTTAAAATAAGTGTTTTTTTATTTTAAAAAATTAGTTATGCATGAATTGTCAAAAAGATCCTTATATCAAAGTTCTGTTTGAATTAGTGTTTTAATGAGAATGATAATCATTTCCATTTCCGGCCGATATTATATTTATTCGAAGATGCCCAAAATTTACAAAAACCATCTATCTCTAATTTAGCTAAGTCATGAGCCTCAAGCTCCTAAAAGTTGAAATACAACAAGGGATGATGCCTTCTCAGTCAAAGAAAATGAAATACTCGGAGACACTATGTATAAAAATTAGTTAATTAACCGAATTAGTCCGAGAAGAAACTAAAAAGACGCGTCAGTGATTTCGTGAGTTCAAATAATCGGGTTAATCCAACCAATCTTGCTTGCATAATGGAAATAGCCAATAGTCTGTCTCTCTTTAATTAGAGTCAAATTGGACTAAAACGTTTATTCATGATCTTATGTTTAAGTTTCAATCAATTTCTGTGATATCCGTTATGAAAATAAGTTCTCAACCCTAGTAATATTAAATTATTATACTATCGATCTAGTAATTAATAGAGCGGGATTTAGTCTCTACATATATATTGAAGACGTGGGACCTTTAAATTAGATTTCATTATGGTACTTGCCAAACAACACATTATTTATGAGTTTTTTTTTTTTTTTTTTTTTTTTTTTTTTTTTTGTAGACTAGGCAAGAGAACAACTGAACAAATATTCATGAGAGGGTTAAAAAATTTGAACCAAAAAATAGCATTAGATCTCATTAATTATGGTAATTGCCAAACAACACATTATTTATGAAGTTTTTTTGTAGACTAGGCAAGAGAACAAATGTTCACGAGAGGGTTAAAAAGTTTGAACCAAAAATAGTATTAGATCTCATTATGGTAATTGCCAAACAACACATTATTTATGAGTTTTATGTAGACTCGGCAAGAGAACCAATGTTCATGAGAGGGTTAAAAAATTTGAACCAAAACTAGCATATTGAACCGTAGTTAATATTCATCGAAAATGATTAAAAATGAATATATTAGTTATCTATACATTTTTTTAAAGCTAATAAAAAAACAGATTTATAATGCGTATTAGAGCGCCACGTCATCACATTTTTAGTTTTGGCACATATTTTTACATAATTATAATAACCCTAATGTACAATAAGGTAAGTAATATACTGCAATCAATTGTTTACACAAATTAAGTGATTATTAGATGATAATTGAATATTATAAATAGGTGATCATTGTAGCATTGTAAATAATTTTTAAATATTAAATTTGTCAAAAATACTTGTGCATCACACGGGTGTATAAACTAGTAATTTACTGTAATCAAAAAATTAAAATACTAAAATTTCTTCGGATTTGTATTTGAATGAACTAGAATAACATTTGATAGTAAAAAAATTTAAATACTTGATTAAAACAATGAATAATTAGATCCAATCCATTCATCGGATAAAAAAATATTTTTTCATATATATTTTTTTCTTTTTTGTTCCGAAACTAAATGGATAAATTTTACTATTTTATTTATTTATTATTATATTTTTAATTTAACTAGTGGCTATTTTATTTAATAAGAAAAACCAAAGGCACTATTTTATTTAATTGATATTAATTTTTACAACTTATTTACAAAACTTGGACTCCTATTATTTTTTTCAACACAAAAACAAATATCTTATTACATTTTTTTTTTTATCAGGGGACATCATACTCGAAGTAATAACGTTTCTCACTCCCCGAAGAGAGCGTCACTCTAAACCCCACCCCACAAATTCCATACCATACCGTCGACAAGGAGGCTCAAACTTGAGACCTCAGAGAAATCCAAAGAGTTTTAATCACTTGGCCCAACATGTCTTGGTTAATATTTTATTACTTCAATTTGGACGATAACAAAGACAAGGCTGAAAAAGAAACTGAAGACCTAACTAGCTCGTAGGGCACTCTGTTCGCAGACCATCCCGAAATTAGAAAACTTACATGAGCCGCAATGACTAAAACATCATGAATAATCAAACTAAAGACACTAGATTCCTCCCCATCACCTTGAATAATCAAGTTGAAGACACTGAAATCCTCCCTCTAGCCTGAAGAGCACGAGCAACTGACAACGATTGCACTTGAAGTTCAAGTCGACCACGTGGAGTGCTATGCCAATCGCCTCTCGTCACCATTGCGAATGTCATTTGATCCGACAGCAAAACTCGAAGGCTGATCCGATGACTGACTAAATCACCACCTTTCAAGCCACCTTCTCATTCTCTACAATCGCCTATTGCTGCCTTGCGTGCACCCCAACCAAAAACTTACCGCGAATTTACGCCGCTGCAGACACAAACAAAATCTAAACTTGTTATTAAAGCAAGAGCTCGCTATATGATCGAGAAAGACTGTAATTTGCTATATGCAAATCCAAGAGACTACTGCCGCTCTGAAATCAAAAGCAGTCGTAACCGAACAAAAACTCTATCAGATTCTTAAAACGGCAGAGAGAAAGAGAGACACAAACTCCAATTTTGTCTATTGTCGTATCAATCTTGGACTCGTATTATTTTAATTGATTTATATCTTTAATTTGATTAAAAAAGGTTTTATTAATATATTTGGTTTTTAAAACTTAGTTTATATCAATTTGAGCTGGTTTGTAAGTCTATAAATAGTGAAGCCAAATATGAGAGAAGTATGCAATATTGGTTTGTAAGTCTATAATTTTGCAGTGTCTTTGAAGCTTAGCTAACCTTCCATGGCAACCGAAAAGAGTCGCCCCTTGGCAAATTTCCCTTCCGACGTTTGGGGAGACTACTTTGCTTCATTTTCTTTACCTCATTCGGTATTTAATTACTATATTTTGCATTTTTTATTTAAATTATTCTTTCTGATATGTGTTTTATAGTAGTGCAGTATGTTATCAAAATATTAGTTCTAAATTTGTAAGTGATGATTTGGTTAATTTTAAATCGTCAGTACAAGACCATTTTTTTTTGACATTGTACATTTGTGCATCTCTTTGTACACGCACTTACGTGTGTTCAACTAATTCGTCTCTTTTGATTCGGTCAAGTTCGACACACTAAATTGTCTTTGTCGTGTTATTCATGGGACTTCTGAAGGCACAGTTGTGGGTGGAGAGTTTCGCACAACTCTCGGGACTCCATTGGCGGAGGGTTATGTTTTTGTGAAGAGCTTCTAATATATAGTTTTGATAATTTCATGAATATAATACATTGATGCAGGAGTTCGAATCATATGGTAAACAAGTAGAAGAGCTGAAAGAAAAGGTGATTGATATGTTATTGATGGACTCTATAAGCAACAATCCGATTGAGAAAATTATCTTGATTGATTTACTGTGCCGTCTTGGTATCTCATATCATTTTGAGTCGAAGATTGAAAATATTCTCAAACATATTTTTAATGATCATTCTCTAATGAGAAACTTTGGCTTTGGTGATGACTATGACCTCTACACTGCTGCACTTGTGTTCCGAGTGTTCAGACAGCATGGCTACCGAATGTCTTGTAGTAAGTTTTTTTTATATGAACACGTACATGTTTTTTGTCTTTATCTCCATATATGTGTGTGTATGTGAAGAAGAATATATATAAATCTATATACATAGTTGATGTATGTATAATTAATTGTGTTTCAGACATATTTAACAAATTCAAGGATTGTGATGGTAAATTCAAAGAAAGTATAACTAGAGATGTAAAGGGCATGCTATGCCTATTTGAAGCTACACATCTAAGGGTACATGAAGAGGACATTCTTGATGAAGCTCTAGTCTTCACAACCAACAATCTCAAATCCATTGCACATGATCATCCTCTGGCAAAACAAGTGTTCCATGCTCTAGTGCATCCCCTCCACAAGGGCATGCCAAGGCTAGAGGCAAGACGCTTCATCTCCTTATACCAAGAAGACGAGTCCCGGAACGAGACACTACTCAAGTTCGCCGTGTTAGATTTCAATAGAGTTCAGTTGCTGCATCAACGCGAACTTAGCCTGCTTACAAGGTACATATATATGTAACAAAATATATATGCATTTATATATATTACAATCTCTTATTTTGTATCTGTATATTTATGTAGGTGGTGGAAGAAATTGAACTTGGAAAAGAAATTGGGTTATTTGAGACAGAGGATTGTGGAGTTGTATTTCTGGATGCAAGGATTATACTTTGAACCCCAATATTCAAGTGGTCGAATCATACTAACCAAAGTTATTGGAGTGATTTCAATATTGGATGACACGTTTGATGCTTATGCTACATTAGATGAACTTAAACCTCTCACGGGTGCGATACAGAAGTAAGATTTATAATTTACTTTTCCATTTGTTGGCTGTTCCAAAATAAGTGTCTACATTTTATAAAATGTACGCATTGTATTAGGTGGGATGCAAGTGCTGTTGATCAACTCCCAGATTACATGAAAATAATCAACATTCTTCTAAATACATTTGAAGAAATCGAGAATGATTTGAGCAAAGAGGGAAGAGCATATGCTGCCGATTACATAAAGGAAGCTGTATGTAACTATATATAATCTAATAATTAATAATTTCAAATTTGATTTTGTTAATAAATAACAAACATTTATTTTAGATGAAAGAATTGGTGATGCGCTATTTTACTGAGGCGAAGTGGTTGAACGAAGATTATTTTCCAAAATTCGACGAGTACATGGAAAATGCATTGAAATCAACAGGTTGTAAACCTCTTGCACTGGCGGGCATGGCGGGAATGGGTGAAATTGCTGGAAGAGATGCATTTGAATGGATGAAATCAACACCTACTTGTATGAAATGCTGTGAAACTATTGGTCGCCTTTTGGATGACATTGCTGGTCACAAGGTATATATAGATATAAATATAAGTGTTTTATTATTTTTTGTTACAAATATATGAGATGAATTAATTCAACATATTATATATTTATATATACATTTGAAGGTTGAGCAAGAAAGGAAGCATAGTCCTTCAGCTGTGGAGTGTTACATGAGAGAATATGGAGTCTCGGAAGAGGACGCAGAGAAAAAGCTTCGAGGAATGATTGAAAATACTTGGAAGGATTTAAATGAAGAATGTTTAAGTTCAGCAGTGCCAATGCCACTTATGATGCTAGTTCTCAACTTTACACGTCCTTCAGAAGTTATTTATAAATATGAAGATGGATTCACAAACTGTTCAACATATGTTAAGGATTACATCACTTCCTTGTTTGTCCATCCCATACCCATTTCAGAATAGATCCAGTATCTATCTATCTATATATGCTTTGTACCAATAAATTGCAAATACATTCATTTGTGTTTGCTTCCAATAATGTGCTCTCTCATCACCAATCCCTTAGATTGTAGTGAATTGAGAGATGATTGTTTGTAATTCTGTTTTTGTAATAAAAGTTCTCTATGTTGGATAGTACTAAATTATAAAGTCATTTCCATATTTTCAGTTTCGGATATATGATACATACAATGCCTAAGCTACATTACAAGAACTCCAATGTCTCACCACAATATGGCAATACATACGTAAAATCTATGTTACAACTAACAATTCTCAGACATAATTACAATTTATTCAGCGGAAAAATTACGATAAAACAAGAGCCGAGTGATAATTAGATTATCATTCTCTATCAATCCGTTGCATGAAATCGAATCGGTTAGTGTACGTATTAAAAGCACAGCTGTTTCTTGCTTTCTTGACAGGCTCCCCAAGTATCTACCTTAAGCTCTAGTAAAGTCCAAGGCACAAGCACAGCTAGCTTTAAGTCTAATTCATGATAGGAGATCTGTGAAAAGTATATGCATCTCCATGTAATTATCAACTATATATCTATTTTAAGAAACAATCTCGTGTAATGTTGGATTCTCTTTATCTTCTTTTGTTGGATTCTTTCTATTTTGCTTGTCTATATATATCCCTCCCAAGAAAATGGAAAAATCGTATACTCCAACTTTATAACCTTGAATAGAAAAGAAAAGAAAGCAATGGGGGAAAAAGGAATGGTTAATGAGTGTGGGCAAAGGAATTTAAGTACAGATGCATAGCAAGCAAACCTAATGATATATATATAGCATAAGTTGATCTTTAAGTATAAGGGATGGTGTGAGATTCATGAGTGAAGATCGATTGGACTGACTAGCTCTTTATTCATTTTTTATTAGGAATTAAAAATGTAATTTGTAACAAAACTGTGTCATAATATTTTGCAGTGCGAGAAGAAAGAATGAAATGAAAAATCCGTTCCAATATTTTTATTTCATTCATATGTTCGGTAGAATGCAAGAATTCCTACAAAACTTTTTCTTGAAATTTATTCCCCATATGGCACTGAAGCAAATGTAAATTTGCTTTTCATGTGTTTGCTTCTCTCTAATATGTTCAAAAATTAAAGAATGAAAATACATTAAGTTAAGAAAAGGCGCCAATTTGAAAATGGCTTTGTTTTTACTTTTTAGGGGTATACGCATACATTTCTCGTGGTTTCGTCCACAGACACATAACTACCCAACTTAAAATTCCACAACACATAACTACCTCAAAGAATTTGTCCACAAATTTGTCAGTCTAAATTAACTGTAAAGAGGTGTTCTCTTTCATCACATGACTGCACATGGTTGACATTAATTTAAAAATACCAAGACTACCCCTAAGGTCCCTTTGTCTTCATATTGTTGCTTCACGTTGAGCTTTTCTTCAAGAACCATTCTTGGAGCTGCTGGAGCTACTCGATGTCGAACAAAAAAATTACATCATTTCAAAAACATCAAAAATGGGTCCTCAATTTTTAATTAGTTTAGTAGCCTCTTATATAGCCATTCGGTTTTTTGCTTCTCATTGCCTCGGGTTCTAATATCTTTTTTAAAACAAGGAGTAGGACAAACTTTGTTTTTGTTTTACTAAAATTCGAAACTGAAATTTGATTGATAAATATGTATTTGAAAAATAATCGCGAAGTAGTGAAGTGAACTTCATATAATTCATAACAAAAATTTCGTTCAGGTTCACAAATTGTCTTAAAGTTGTAACTTCACCAAAACCAACAAAAACCGAATACACTTGAAATTGGTCTCCACACAAAAAGTATAGTTCCAAACAATAATAAACAGCTCATCATCCATCATTTGGGTTGGCTGTGACTTTGGCCACCTATTACTTCATTTCTTTCACCTCCAAAACCAGCAGGTTGACTACTACTTCCCAGCAAATTGTTCTTTACACCTCTCTTGAACCTTGCTTCAATGGAAAACCTGCTTGCCCTACTTCCAACACTAGTTTGTAGTTGAACAAACTCACTCTACAACAAGCAAAAATTATATTTATTAGGAAGCCTCAAAACCCAAAACACCACTAACGTAACCATAGTTAAACCGATTTGAAAACCACAAATCAAAATAGGAACATAAACCAGTTAAAAAATAGCAAGAATATTGTAGTTGTATCAAATCCAAACACAGATAAACAAGCAAATAGAAGCAAAATGAAGATCAAATCAATACACAAAAGTATAAGCAAAACCAAGATTAGATCCAGACACAAACATGAAACCTATAGTGTTCATTAGTCCTGCAATGTTACTCTTCAAATACACAAAACAGTTTGAAAAAAAGAAATTCCTTTATCATAATGAAAGTAAAAGAATATACAAATAATTAATTTGAAAAAATAAAAAATAAAAATTTGTGTACCAAATGTGTTGTTTCAGAAGTACTTCCAACACCATTTTGTTTCATTTCCTTTATCATAATTTGCAATTTTTTTTTCTTTTAGGCAACCTGTCATGTCCCATGGGAGCATCTCCTTCTGAAATTGCTTCGGAACATTCGTCTCTTTCTCTTTGTTTTGCAGCTTGTTTTGCTAATGCGGCAATTCTTTTTTGTGCAACAAAATTCCTCATCTCTGTAGATAGTGTCTCTTTATCATACTGCTTTCTTTTTCTTAGTAACTTTGCCTTGGCAGCTTCCCTTTTGTTTGATATAATCTGCAGATTCGGATCATATTGCGCTTGTTGTACTTGTTGTTTGCTTACTGCCTTGTTCTCAGATGATGCTCCAACACTAACAATGGGAAATTCTTGGGACGCCATACTTGCTGCCCTTTTCTTTCTCATGTACAACTTGTTTTTTTCCTTCTTTGATTGTTTAGGATCTTCTTTTCTAAGAGCAAAGCAGGTCCTCTTATTGTGCCCCGTCTACTTACAAAATGAACAAATGACGTCTTTTCCTGCTCTTGATGCTTTGTAAGGATTGATAACTGTTTTTTTCCTTTCATTTTTCCCTTTGACTCTTTTTAATTTAGGCCTTCCAGGAGGCCTAAGAACAATTGGAGGCTGAACCAGAGCTTTGTCGGTTGAAGGCCAATCATTAATACCAGGTACATGATACATCATAGGCTCGTAAATCTTGTTAAATGTTTTAGTCAAGTAATAGTTGTGCACATAATCCTCTGCCTTTTCTCTTCTCAATACTATAGCAGCAATAGCATGTTTACATGGGATCCCGGATAAACCCCAATCCAAACAAGTACAACTCTTTTCATAGATGTTGATAACATATCGATCATCTCCGTCACTAACCTCAAACAGGTGATGACCACTGGGACAAGCTAGCAAAACAATTCCTACTAGACTTCTTGTTCAACTCCAATACGAGTTGGATATCAGGACAGATTGGTCCTGGATAGCTTGCCAATTCGGTTCTTCTAACGTGAAACCGTCTCATCAACTTTATTCTAAAGCATTATATCATTGAGATTATAGGTTTTGATCTAGCCTCTAAAATCCAACTATTAAAGCATTCCGCTAAATTGTTTACCTGAGTCAGGCATCTAGCCCTAGGAGAGAAGTATGTCTTTACCCAACTTTCAGGATCTCTACCACAAAGCCAATTATAAACATCTTCATTAGTATCTTGTAAACCCTCCAATGCAAACCAACATTTGTCCCCTATAATAGCCTTTCAAATGGCAGCCATCAAGAGCCAAAAATGGCCTACGACCCGCTAAAAACCCATGTTTTTGTGCTCCAAACCGTACGTACATTCTGAAAAACCTTTCTACCTTTTTCTATCGTACTTGGTAACTAACTTAGTAACCGTGTCAGGGTTTGCCTCCTTTAACATCGCACAATAGTCCAACAGTCATTCATATTGCTTGTGTAAGTCACCCTCAATAACAATTCTTGCTCTCCTGATTGCACGATAAATTCTTGACTCATTTATCAATACTTGAAGCTCTTGCTGAATTTTCTTCTGCAATGTTAATATATTTATGTTAGGGGTATCCCTAATGTAGTTCATGTATCGAACCTCTAAAAAATCTGTAGTTATTCTATCATTTGTCATTGCCCGACCATAATTATGTTTCGGATATAAAGTTGTTAACACCACATTTGACTTGCCTGCAACCTTACTAGAGTAAAGGTAGAAACCACACCCATCTGCCTTTGGTACAATAAATATGCAAAATTGCGACGTCACGCGCGTCGCAAAATTTGTATTTGGGACGTCGTTGCGATGACGTGGACGTCGGAATTTTGCTGACTTAGCATTTTCGACGTCAACGTCATCGCAACGACGTCACAATTTTTTTTGCGACGTCCACGTCATCGCAACGACATTGCAGACCACTTTAAAAGAAAAAAAATATTTTTTTTCTCTTCCCTCCCATTCCCGACCTATACCCCTCTTCCCCCCTCATTCTATTTTCTTTCTAACCCTAACCATATCCCTCTCTTCACTCTCTCTCTGCTCTCCTCTCCTCTCATCGGCATTGTCCACACTACCACACATCCACACCGTACGGCGACGTCCACATCGGCGACGTGCTCCCGTTCGGTCCAGCTTTCGGTATAGTCCTTCCACATCGTCCGTTCGGCTGCTCTTTCCACCGGCGCCATGCACTTCCTCCTTCCACCGTACCGACTTCAGCTTTCGTCCACCGCACCGGTCCTTCTTCTTGGCGCCGCCTCCACCGTGGGGTGGAACTCGGGTTCCCACCACCACCACACGTCCGACGTCGTTCCTCCAGTCCGGCGTGTAGATCGGCGGCAACAACTCTGATCCAAAGGTAACCCTAGCTAGCTAAATATTTCTGTACGTATTTATTTTTTTAATTTTTTGAATAATGAATATTATTGTTGTTTTAATTTTTGGAACAATATATATTTTTTGTTGTTTTTTTTTATAACCTAGATGTTGTTCATCTATATTTGGGGTTGAATATTGTACTGAAAATGTGTTGTTGTTTTAACTTTGTTGTTGTTAAGTTTTCTCAAAATGATTTCATTGCCCTGATAATTTATTTCCTTTCGTATCGTTCAACATCTAACACTGCACCAGCTTGTTGTGATAATATCTGCCTTAATGCTAGTTTATATAACTACCTTAAACATTGCTATGACCTGTGAGATCTAATTTTCCTCTTGTCAATTTTCTTAGCTTAAAGATTAATGTTATTGATTTTGTAGGTGTTGTTCATTTATGATGATAATTTATTCAAAATAGCACTTTCAGAAGCTGTTTAGATATAATTAATTGTTTTTCACCTTAAGAAACATTGTTTAAATGTTGCATACCTATAACTTTGAATACCATTTTAGAGTAATATTTAATGAGGTATGTTTGGTTGTTTTGATGTATATTTGTTTTGTTTTCTGGAGTTGTTCATGTCCTATCATACTCTTTGGAGTCAAGCGGAAGAAAGGAAATCAATAGTGAAAGCGCCTCAGCCAAGACTCACAAGTGGGAGCATTCAAAGTGGGAAGAGGGATCTCATCATTTGCAGCAATACGAAGGATCTCATTCCTCCCCTTAAAATGGTCCACGCGAAACCTCTGAGACATCTTCTCAACATACTATTTTCCCCTCTTTTGATGAGTAATGATCATCTCGGGACTCTTAGTAGGAGTAGATGTAGATGACTTTCCCTTCTCTAAGAGAGCACGAAGGTCGACAATCTTCAACTTAGCCTAAAAAGAGAACACAAATTCATAAATAACTTAATGGAAAAGAATGATCAAATGCAAAGGAAAAGAAACACACAACTTCAAGAAAATTTGCAATCAGACATGAATGTCGCGGCCATGCCAATTCCCCCGCCGGGGAAGTAGACTCTAAACAGAACCCATGCCGCGACATTAGACATCGATGTCGCTGCATCCACTGACAATGTATAATTTTTTAAACTTGAGAAAATTTAACTTTATGTCTCATGAAGCCGGAAGACCTAAAATGAAAAGGGAAGAAAATACTTGATCATATCCGAATTTGAGCTTCTCCAACGAAGCAGCAGCAACCTTGCTCTTCTCAGCCTCCTCCACCATGAATGACTCCAAGCTCGCCACCTTAGCCTCCAAGGTCTTCACTAAGAATACAGAAGCATCCTGATTCCTCCGAAGCAACTCTACCTCTGGCATCATGCTCATACTTAAGAGCAAGGCGCTCCCTTTCAGTCTCCTCCCAACGTGTCTCATGCACCGGAGTGATGGAGTCCTTCTCAAGCTAGAACCCCTCCTTCAAGGAGCCAATCTCGTCCTCATGAGCCTTCTCCAAAGCTGTCATCTCATCTAAGTGAGCCAAACATAGAGCCTCAGTCGCTCGCCGACCATACGTGGAGGACATCTTGCACTGAAAATGAAGCTCCTCATCGAGCGCCCTTCGAGCACTATCAATCTGTAACAAGGAAGATAGAAATACTGAGACACATGGAATGAAAAACAATGCAGTTTTATGAAAAAATTACAAGGGAAAATTGAAAGACATAACAAATAAGTTTACCTTGCAAATCCCCCCTGCTACCTCCACCAAGGGAAAGTACGACTCCTAGTCGGACTCGACATTTCTATTAAAAGTGTCAAGCTCCTCATCTTCCTCCTTAGCCTCGATCGGCTCAATAACCCTAGGAGAAATCGACTCCTTGTTGAAAAAGCCTCAACAAGATGAAGCGCCAGACCAATACCAGGAGTGTCATCTAAGGGAATCTCATCACCATCTGGACCTAAAGTCATGAGAGCCTTGCCTCCCCCAATACGCCCGTCTCTAATGATAACTGACAAGGGAGCCGACCCAGAAGCCCCTCCAGGTGATGACCTCTTGGCCAGAGGCTCCTCATCCAAATCAACCACTTCGCGAGAGGTTCATAACCTCAACCGGTTCGGTTGAAGGTGTGGGAAGCTCTCGCGAAGTGCGTGAAAAACCCTTCACCCTGGCGTAGTGATGAAGTATGTTTCAAATATCAAAAGACATAATGGATAACATATGAAATAAATTAAACTAAGCGATGACAAGACATGAAATAAAAAGTTGCCCGTAGTGATGACCTCATCCTCAGTCGGGGGCATGAACACGGGCGAGGAAGACACTCCTCCTCGAGCATAGGGTCAACAAAGCCTCCATGGATAAGCCATAAGAAATCCCTCCTTCTGGGCTCCAAGAGAACAAGGGGTACCAAACTAGGAACCGGCCTACGACGTGCTCCAGAAAAGAACTACACGACGCTCCTCAAGTGATATTAAAGATCATATACCGTGCCCTCCTTGACCCACTCCTCTAAGCGGGCTCTAGATGCGTCATCATAAAGGTTTAGAGAACCCATGTACTTAGGAGCAAATATCCTAGTCTCCTTTGGAGCATGTGGGACCCAAATCCTCGACGAGAGGCAACAAAAAGCCTCTTCAGTATCCAACCCTCGTAACGATCTTCAAGAGACTCCAATAGCTTGACCCTCCAAGGCCAAGAATACATATGATAGTTTTCCCCCTTCCTTGAGGTAGACTTACCAAAACAATGGCGAAACAACTGAGCAGAAGGCTCTCGCCCAAGAAGTCTACATAAGGTACCAAAGTTGGCCGCCCACTTGATGAGACTGGGAGCAGCAGAGCATAAAGTGATACCCATCTCCGTGATCAATTCCTCAAGGAAAGGATCTAAGGGAAGAGTGAACCCAACAGTAAAGAAGACCCAATAGAAAACCTCCTCCCAAGGGAGAGCAACATAATTCGGACCAGATTTGAAACGAGGAAGGAACTTCTTCTGATCAATCCCCTGAGCTATCCAAAGAGCATCCAAGTACTCCTGAGTAAGAGAATCTAGGATACCAAGAAGAGATGATGGCTCAACATCCGGAGGCTCACCCAAGAGAGGATGCTGAACCAGCACAGTTGAAGTGTCTGACACAATAGAAGTGTCTGGCACAGTAGAAGTATCCGGCACAGTAGAAGTAGCTGGCACAACAGAGACAACTGGCTCCACCCTTGCAACCGAAAGTAGAGGGGAAGAGAAAACCGTGTCCTCCGGAAGCGTCGACAAATCATACTCAAACTCATCCAACATCTCACTTTCCATAATCAACGTGAACCTGCGAAACCAAAACATGAAGACAAAGAGGCATGTAAACAACACATGTAACATGTAGACCAAAATGATATCAACCAAGGCAAGGAAACAATCAAAGACAACTCAAAAAGTTGATCCCACCAGGCCAATGCCGCGACAACAGGAGTACATGCCGCGGCACGACCACTTGCCCCGCGCGGAAAGTCACCCCCAAAGAAGACCCAAAGCCGTAGCACAAATGCATCATGCCGCAACAAGGCGACTTCCCCGGGCCGCGACACAAGTACACCATGCTGCAACATGGAGACTTCCCCGAGCCGCGGCAACAATGCCCAATGCCGCGGCATTCTGTGACGAACCAGCAACACAAAATTCTCCATTTGTGAAATTCAAAGCTTTCAATTGAAGAGTTGAAGGAAGAATCGTTACCTAATGAGCACGAAAATTATGGAGAAGATCTTTGGGGATGAGAGAAATCCACAACAAGCTCCAAAGCTTCCAACCCACTCACTCCAAGTGATGGATCTTCAAACACCAAGCTTTAATGGAGCCTCCTAAGGTTGAAGAAGAAGGAACAAGATGAAGCCTCTATGCAATAATGAGGAGAGCTCCACTCCAATACCTCTCTTGCCAAGAGCTTGAGACTCAAGCCTCCAAATCCCAAAAATGGAAGTGTATGAGTTTGGTAGAAAAATCTTCAAAATTTTACCTAAAATTGCTAAGTGTGGCAAAGAGGGGAAGGAGGAAGAAGACAAAAAACATGTAGCACAAATTCCCAAAATTCTCCTCCAAAAACTTGGAAAAGAATTTGAGGCACAAGATCCAAAACTTTTCCAAAAGTGGAAGATGATGACATAAGGGACCCTATTTATACTAACACAAGGAAGGCTAGTCCAAGGACACGCCCGGAAGACTACGTCCGAAAATCAAAAATTTGCGACTCAAATTGCAACTGATTACTCCAACGCAACACCGATAAATCAGAGTCGTTAGGAGTAGGGGAAAACTGATGCTACCAAAACAATCATAAGTTTGAGAATGAATGACATGACGACACGTGGCCGCCTTGACGCTACATAAACGACCAATTCAGCTCTATGCGGTCACACTTGACCCAAGGAAGGCCTTAAGACATGAAATCACTCAATGCCCCTGAACATCCCCGAGAAAAACCTAGGCAAGTGGGAGCCCTCGAAGACCACAAAAGACAAAAAGAGTGTGCCACAGCACCAGGTCCGCGACACTGGGAAGCAATGCCACGACATGTCCCCTTCCCCCGCCGGGGAAGTCGACTTTGGGAGGACGAATGTCGCGACATTCATTATCCATGCCACGACATGCATGCTTCCCCCCAAAGTCCACTTCTTCCGTGAGCTTCCTCCCAAAGTCCACTTACTGCATGAACTTCCACCCAAAGTCCACTTACTGCGTGAGCTTCCACCCGAAGTCCACTTACCGCGTGAACTTCCTCCCTAAGTCCACTTAACGCGTGAACTTCCTCCCGAAGTCCATTTCCTGCAAAGGACTTCACGCGACAAGTGACTCCGCGCAACCTTCCCAAATGAAGTAAAGACACCCAAGAGCTTCCCGTGGGTAAAGTGACTCCCAAGGCTATGAAAATACACTAAGTGTTTCATGATGGACTCCGAAGAAGCATGGACTATCCGCGAAGCATACGCTCCAGCAAAGAATGGAACAAAGGCCTAAAGGTGACTTCAGACAGACATCATGCGGTGGCATCCGTCCACCTCAGCATTACCGTCATGTCGCAAAGGTTCAAGCGCCTCCTCGTCAACCCAAGATGACTTATGGCAGCACGATTCACACCAAAAAGTCCTCCCAAGGCCTCAACCTCGCCAAGGCTCCCTCAAGATGCTCTCACAAAGACATCAAAACATCCCCCTCCCGAACTCCTATGACATTGTCCTGTGAGACAAAGGCTCACCAAGAATTCGACGAGTCAACCTATCACGCGAGAAGCGTATGGGAAGCCCAAACCCCCTTGGCACGCAAGAGGTGCACATCCAGGGGAAAGAGGCCTAAACATCACAAATGGACTTCTTAAGCTCAATGGGCCCAAGTGGGCCAAGTGGGCTTGAAAGGCCAACTGGGCTTAGATGGGTCTCACATTTCCAACAACCAATCAAATGCCGACATGTAGCACTAGGTGGTAAGAGCCTATAAGTACACAACCCCTTTGGTAAGAAAAGGGATCCAATCTTCATTTCTCACATTTACTTATCTCTCTAGCTTTCTCTCTCTAGAAACGCTCTCAAGAGCCTTCGTGTTATCATACAAGGACTTACTCTCACGCATGAGGCGGAGTCCTTGTAACACCCCCCCTGGTGCTTCGTTCCTTGGTGTGTTGTCCCCTCACAGGCTACATGTTCACGCAACTTGGAGACCCCTTTGCTTAGAAGGAGAACATTGAGATCAAGAAGACATTTGACCCTTAGAGAAAATTTGAGACTTGAAAGGAAAAGACAAGGACTTGGACACTTTGGCTAGACACACTTGCTAATGTGGGCAAGAAGACATTACATGCTAGTGTGTATGCGTTGACCACAAGTCAAAATAGGCACATCAGCGACGAAATGCAGCGGTGCCAAACGGTTAGACCACATATAAACAATAACAAAATCAAAAATGAAAGTTTAAAGTAACACAAAGAGATTATCTAACTAACACTCGTGTGTAACTCTCTTTGATCACTATTTCACTATGCACATATATGATATTGTTTGCCACCCAATTGACTATAATTCTCACACGTTCAGCAAAATTCGAAATAATTTTCAAATGTAGTACAAAGATATAATCTTACTAACACTGTGTTTAGCTTTGTTCAATAACTATTTCACTCTACCCATAAAAAAGAGTTAGTTTGACTAACATTCGTATTTAGCTATGTTTGATAACTATTTCACTTTACCATCAAATAGTATTGTTACCCTCCAAATTGGCCATATTTCTCACACCTTTAATATTTTTAAATTGGCCAAACACAATGAACCAAAATAGATGACTGTGAAAAAGAAAAACAATAAACAAATTAAGACACTTATCCTTTTCAAATCGTATCTACAGAGTAGCCTCAGCAAGAATATTGTCACCCTGTGAAAAGGGATCTAACAATCTTCCTTATAGGAAATGACAAAAGTCACGGTACGAACGTACCGCAACAAAATACCTAAGTGCGACGATTAGCAGCAGTGCGAACCGATTCGATCATATATGAACGACAACAAAATCTGGAATGAACTCCAAAAGCAATACACAGAGGTAATATGACTTATATCCATGTTAAGCTCTCTTTCATCACGATTTCACTCTTCCAACAAAAAGAGGTAATCTGACTAAACACATGTTAAAAAATATATAAGCCCGAGACATTTGTCCTAATGCCCATGAGCCTAGTCGAAGTTCGGGCCTAATATGTGTTTAATCAATTGCGCGTGTGAGGTTTGAGTTTTGTTTCCTTCCCTGAGATTGTTACAAGTAAGCTCATGGTGTCTGTTTCAATATAAACTCTTTTTTTATAAGCAAGCGGTACCTTTTATTAAATAGTCATGAATGGCGAAATAAAAGTACAACGATAAAGAGTACATAGTTCACTCTAAAGCCACATATGGAGTACAACTCCAAGAAGAGAAAGAAAAATACACATAAGATGAGTCTAAGAAGCAACGAAGAATGGAATAGCAGAAACTCTTGATACGCAATATGGAGTCTGCAAATGATGAGAATTTGTCGTTGAACACTAACCCGTTTCTGGCTAGCCAGATGAACCAAAGGACTATAGTGCAAATGGAGGATCAGACCTTGCACAACGTGGGAGGAACGAGAAGCAGAGAGGGCCAAGAACACAAAAGCCCATAGCAGGAGTCTCGGAAGACTGCGACGACGGACCACCATTGCAGTATGCCATACCAGACCTGACTGGACCACTCGCAATGAAGCAACAAGTGAGCGTAGATCTCCGGCGACTGGTCGCACAATCTGCACAGAACGTAGGAGTTGCCCGGAAGAACACCACGTAGGCGCAAAAAAATGCAGCAGGGAATATTGTCTAGAGCCGCCAACCATGCGAAGCTCTGGATTTTCAGATTAACATTTGGCTGCCATATGGTAGGCGAAACGAGTATGCGGCTGTTGCGCATAGAAAGCCAGGTACGCCTTCTTAGAAGAGATCTAGCCGGAGGTAGCATGCTTCCACCAGAGCTGATCTGGCGTGCCTTCCCGTAGACGAATCGACGAGATGGCGTTACCGAGCTGCTGCAGCAAGACAACTTCCCAACCACGAAGCGGGCACCGAGCACACAATGAGGCCTCCGAGAGCAGACTAGTAGAGACGAAGAACCTGACCACCTGATTCTGGTATCGACATAAAGAAAATAGCCTCGGATAAGATGTTGTCAGCGGTACCTCCGAGAACCAGTTATCCAACCAAAACTTTGCCATTTTCCCATCGCCTAAAACCCATTGCATGGCTCTCTGACCAAATAAATCAGTAAACCCAGGGATAAATTGAAGTTGCATTAAGAATCGGTTACGGATGGCAAACACAAACATCCTGAATCGACCATGACGGGGGCTCCCAACTGTATTTCATGCATAGGACGATCTTCCATAGGCATTGAGGTTGTGAAGTAAAGCACCACCACCATTTAGAAAGTAAGCTCACATTAGCCAAATCGAGTTGACGGACTCCAAGCCCCCCCATGAACACGAGCTGGCGAGATTATTTTCCAATTAACCTTATTTATACCCTGATTCGAAGCACTTGAAGACCAAAGGAACCATCTTTCGATTTGCTCGAGGGATCGAATAACCATCTTAGGAGCCTGAAATAAAGACATATAAAAGAGAGGGAGAGAGGTTAATGTCGAGCGAATAAGGGTAACGGGTCCTCCAAACGAAATGTACATGGACTGCCATAAAACTAGCCACCTTCGAAACCGGTCCAAAATGCATGACAAAGACTGAACCAAATTTGTGTTGCACCCTAACTGAAAACCCAAGTAGGAGATAGGGAGGGAAGTCGTAGCACAGCCTAGGTCCGCTGCCATGGAATCCGAAGCCTCCACCGCAATGTTGAGACCGATAAGTCGCGATTTAAAGAAATTGATTTGCAAGCCCAATATTAGTTCAAACCCATGCAAAACAATTTTGACCAAGCAAACAAAATAAGCAGTATCTGAGATGTCCAAGAATAATATAGTATCTTCAGCGAATTGCAAGTAAGAGATTGATAAAGACCTGGCACTAACAACCCGAGTGGTGTTATTTTGTTCCACCGTTACCAAAAGGTGTAAAGCTTCCGCCGCAATGATGAACAAGAAAAGAGATAGGGAAAACCTTGCTTGACTCCCTAAGAATAGGCAAAATCACGAGAGGGAGAACTGTTAACCAAAATCGAGATAGAGGAGTGGAGGCAACCACTGACCCATAACTTGAACTTTGTCCCAAAACCCATAGAAAAGAGACAATGATCAATGAAATTCCAATCCAAGCGATCGAAAGCCTGCTTAAAATCAAGTTTCAGGATCACAGAAGGTGCTCTTGACAACTTAATAGAGTGGATGAACTCTCCCGCTATAAGTATACTATCAAGAATCTGACGGTCTTGGATGAACGGGCTCTGCACGTTACTAATGAGACTCCCAATAAGTGGTTTTAATCGGCGAGCCAGCTGCTTGGTAATAATTTTATAGGATGACGAAACAAAGCTTATGGGCCTATAGTCATTAAGACCTTGTGGAGACGCCAAATTCGGGACCAAAACAATTAAGGCATAGATAAAAAATTTCCCAAGCTTCCCTTTCTCATGAAAGCTTTGAGCAAAAGCAAGGAGGTCCTCATTTATAACATACCAACAAAACTGGAAAAAATGCATGGTAGAACCATCTGGCCCCGTGCACGCGACCCATCACAACTAAAAACCGCTGACCTTAGTTCGTCCAACGTGAAAGGTTTTTCTAGGTCTAAGCGAGAAATCGGAGATAACTATTTGAAACCCGAGATGGTGAGAAACGGGCGATCATTGTTCGTACAAGATAGCCGATCCGAGAAGAAAGCCCTAGCGTGCTACTTTACCAAGTCTGGGTCGGATACCCAATTGCTCGAAACCTTGAGCCATGAGATCATGTTGTTAGATTGCCGAATAGATGCTCATTTGTGGAAAAAGCCCATATTTTTGTCCCCCTCGGACACCTGATCCGAGATTTCTGACGCCACAAAGAAGAAAGGTCTTGCGACTTACAGTGCAGCTCGGCAATGAGGTCTACCCTATGATGTTGCTCGCTGCTGGTTAGCTCCCTTGACTCGCCAATAAGGTCTAACCAATTGATGTCACTCTCTATCTTTAAAACCGATTTTTCAAGGAACCCGAACACATCAATATTCCATTGTTTAAGAGCGCTTTTGAGAAGGTTTAACTTCTTCCATAACCGGAAGCACGATTGGCCATGAATCGTGAAAGAATACCAGGTCGTGCTGACGGTATCATAAAAAGAAGGGTGCGCAGTCCAACAATTCAAGAACCTAAACGGTTTGGGTCCCTAATTTGATAACTCAACGGAGATGAGAATCGAGAAATGGTCTGAGCAACCCCACGGGTAGCCCGCTTGAATCAATGAATGGAGAAAAAGAGGCCAACACGAAGAAATAAAAACCTGTCCAACCGACTAGCAACCGAATTCGGGTCGTACCACGTGAACAATCTGACTTACATCAGGAGGTTGATAAGAAGTGCATTGTCGATAAAGAAATTGAAATATCATAGAAGCGGGTCATAAATACCATTAAAGCACTCGGATGGGTGGCAGATGCTGTTAAAATCGCCAGCAACTATGCATGGCAAAGGAGATGCAGAGATGAGGGCCTGAAGCCTATCCCATAAAACCAACTTGTCTCGCGCCAATTGTGGGGCATAAACGTTAATCAGCATGCAAGGCACGTCAAGTTGCAGCTAATTACCCATTAGAACAACAAAATCCTGCTTGATGATGCTATAAAGGAGAGTGAAAGATGTCGAGTCTCAAAGACATACAAGGCCTTCCAAGCGGCCTGAAGAAGGAGAGAAGCAAAATCGAACATTCTAATTCGCCCAAAAAGTAAGACAGTCAGCTTGGGGGAAGAGAGAGAGAGAGAGAGAGTTTGCTTTCTTGGATAAAGATGACACTTGGCTTGAGAGCTTGAGTGAGAAATCGCAAGCGATGTCTCTTGTGAAGCGCCGCACAACCACGGATATTCCAAGACAAGAGACCCAAACCGTGGTGTGACGCTGATGATCAACTAACCTTGGGGCGGAGCGACCTCAATACGGCGAAGTCGCTCAATAGCGTCCTGCTCCGATCCATTTTCTCTAGTTCCGAATTCCATGCAAAGCCTCCAAAGGATAGCTGCTGAATCAGATGGTGACGAGCCGCCACTGGCCACCGAGGAGGGGTTGGGGATGTTGCATTTTGGTCGAGGCAGGGTAGGAGGGATACGTCGAACCTTGATATTGTGTATACGCAATGGCGAGCCACTGTTGATTGGCGGAAGACCAGACCTGGTAGCCTCCGATGACAGAGAGCGGTCAATAGAGAGGAAGGGGACAGTGCAAATCAGGGGCAGTGGATTAAAGATATGATCAGATTTAGAGTTAGAGTTTGCATAGGAGTTTTTAGATTTAGAGTTAGGGTTTGCATGAGAGTTTTTAGATTTAGAGTTAGGCTTTGCATGAGACTTTTCATTAAGAGCCTATTCTGCATGGGCATTAATCACTTTATTCAAAACCGGGTCAACCCATTGAGATGCGGATTCAGACCCTGACCCATCCCCATCATGGGCATTTTCTTGATCTGGAGGAACGTCTAAAAAACCGGTCTTGGAAGAAGCACTACCTGGGCTCGAAGAAGTCGATAATGTTGGCGAAACAAGAGAGACCAAAACGTGGAAGGGCATTATCTCGGCTCTTGTACTTTCCACAACTAAGACTAAGAATGATGAGGACCCCAAATTAACATGCATCTCCTTCCTAATAGCTGAGAGTGAAGAAGAATGAATCAAAAGTTGGCCCTTCTAGAAATGAAACCTAGACATCAAATTAGGATGGAGAGACATCAGCTGACCAAAAAGTTTGGCAATACCGAAAAATGATTCTGGGCACCAAGCAAGGAGAGCCATGCCGGAAATAGTAAGCCAACAAAACCTACCTCCTGCTCTTTTGAGGTGATTCCAATCGTGAAAGCTTACGAACCACTATGATAACCAAACCCAGTCCAAAGATTTCATGGCTAGCCAAGTGTCCTGATAAGGGAAAGAGAGGATGAGCACTCGTGTGGCCAAAGAGTGAACAGATATACAAGATACTCCCTCAGCAGCGAATTGGTGATGCAAGGACTCTCTAGAGACAGATTCCCTGGAAACAACGAGTATGCTCCACTTCCCTGGAAACAGTGAGTATGCTCCACTTCAACTTATCGGTCATGATCCTTGAGTGCGAGACAATACAATGAGGGGCGAGCAGAGGGTTCGAGCTAGGTGTGGGGCGTGAAGCAGCGAGTTTATCTGGCCGTCTCTACGGCGTAACCCTAGTCCGAGGTCAGGCCTCACTGGACGCTCGATACGGGACAGTAACCTTCGTACGGGTGGGCAGAGGCTGCAAAAAGCGATTGGCCCAAGCAACATGAAGACGAGTACCTAGAAGGTCTGCCCCATTAAGGATTTCTAAAACCCTAATCGCCTCCTGCCTCTCCTGAATTGTCACAAAGTCGTAATGATGTCCTTTAGGGTTTGGTTGGGTTGGGACGAAGCAATCAGTCACAGTGCAATGGCGATTGAAGATGCCCCTAAGCCATCGCTCATTGATGTTTGGAAAAATGTTTCCCCCGCTTAAAGGACTTGGTTGCGCTGCTCAAAAAGACGCATAGAGATATTGGCCACACGTGGAGGGCGACGCTGGGTGGTGGTCGGAGCGCTGGGGGGCGATGATCTGGCGCTAGGGTTTCGGCTACTGATGCTAGGGTTTCAGCTGCTCATTTATATTTAATTTACAAGATCTTAATAGTAGTGCTCCTACTTCCCTTATAAATTTTTTCTGTTAGATTAGCCAAATTGGACCAAAGCGGCTCCAAAATGTAAGGGTTTCTAGTAAGAGTAGGAGCTTACGGACGTTATCTCACTCGTGGCACCAAAGTCATAGAACATGATTTAATTATAGATATGGATCCCTATGATGGAGGTAGGCGAGCTAGATAGTTTGATTTATCTTGATTTATAGAAGTTGTAAGCAATCCATGCGATTGGGAAGTATAGGTCATTAAAAGGCTGGCAAAATAACTGGGATCTTTAAAAGAGAACAATTCATTGAAAACTTCTTTTACCATACATATTTTCTGTTGCACTATATTTTTGAGAGACATCTGACCCTTTCTTATTGATAAAATAGGTGTAGAATACCCTATATTGGTAGGATAAGCTACACGCCTTAAAAGTGGGCAGAATCCACTTTGTGCTCTTGTGTGATACCTGACAAGAGAAGGTTGCCCTAATACAACAAGAATCAATTCTTTTAAGAAAGTCTGGAAAGAAAAGAGACTGGCTTTTTTGTAACGGAAATGATTAGTTCATGTACCTACATGCATGTATATTGCATGTGTTGTATCTTTTAGTGGCTAAGGGGCAAACACACAACGTCCAAATTAAGGGGACACACACAATATTATTTAGATAATACCAAGTTTACGTATTTAGTGAATTTCGATTAGGTCAAATAAAATTCACGAATACAATGAAGCAACACGATCAATAATAAACGTATAAAGACGAAACATAATGTATAAATTAAAGGAAAAATAGAATGAAAACAAGTTTTAAAAATAAGTTTAAGAAAAACGAGTTTATGAGAGAAAACGAGTTTTAGAGAAAAGGATAAAACATATTTTTTTCAAAAACAGGAATAATTTTATAGAAAAAAGGTTTTGCAACGGGAACACAAATATATAAAAATATAGAGAAAAGAAGCACACACGGAAGATAAAGAAGAAGCAGGCGAAAGCGAACAAATAAATAGGAACAATAGAAAAAACGAAATAGAATAAGAAAATAAGAACAATAAAACAGAAAGTAATGAAACAAACTCACAAATCGCTCTAGCTAGTAGAGCTGGCCTTAAGATGATATTGCCTCCTGATAGCTCGGTTTATACCCTAGCTATCTAGCCCTAATTCATGCTATTTTACCTCC
>JAYMTF010001064.1:0-26668 GCA_036897485.1 Pelargonium nanum | reverse complement strand
GGTTTGGATGGTAAAATATTCCTCTCTGAAAGAATGTGAAGTTTGAGACTACTTGATATACTAGTTAGGCCCTCCACCTAACAACTTAAGTTTTTGAATTAGAGTAAATTTAAAACTCCACAAGTTAAATTGTTTCTAGTTTAGGAAACCACTTTGGAAATCCTCAACCATCAAGTCCATTCATGTCAGTGTTATTGTGCATTTATTGAGTGATTGTGTAGGGAGTGCAAGAAATGGAGGCCCGTCAACTAATCCAGATAATGCTCTCTGAAAATAGTTAACATAGTTTCTTGATTTAAGGGTAAATGGCATTATGCCACTATACAAAGGAATTTGGGAGAAGGAATGATTAGTCCACTGAAATGTCAAGCAATGCAAGAGACCTTTCGCTTATTTTTATTATTATTGTTTGTGTATTTCATTTATCTATTACTGGCATATGGATTAACATTTATGCATGGTTATGCAGTTGGTTTTTTCTTCATTTAGTGTTGATGATGATGACTACAAAGGTTATGAGTATAGCCTTTTTGGGCAGCTTTCGGAAGTACGCATTGTGTATTTGAACCGCTTTGTTCAGGAGGTAACCTAATTTTTATTCTTATTTGCTCTTACTCTGAGTTCTAGTTAGCTTTCTCATGTCTCAAAATTTGGTACGTAGATTGTCAGTTACTTTTTGGGCCTTGTTCCCGAGAACTCAAAGAATGTTGTCAAGATAAAAGATCAAGTGACGAATTCTGAGAAGTCCTTTACCACGAGTGAAATTGATGGATCACCTGCTGTTAAGTTGGATCTTTCACTCAGGAAGCCTATAATATTAATGCCTCGAAGAACAGACAGTCTTGAGTAAGCTAAGCTTATGGTGTCATTTATCGTATTTGTTTTCCTAATTTGGTTCCTGATCTAAATTCTTCTTTTCAGTTACTTTCAATATGATTAAGAACTATGAAATCTAATTATTTTGAGTTTTGGCAATGACAGTTATTTGAAGCTTGACATTGTTCATATAACTGTCCAGAACACCTTTCAGTGGTTTTCTGGAAGTAAAAGTGAGATTAATGCTGTCCATTTGGAAGTGCTAACAGTTCTGGTGAGATTTTTATGAGAACAGGCTTTGGTATATTGGTTTTATGGTATTAATGGACTCAAGGAAATGGGATCCCACTTGGCCTGACTTTATTTAATTAGTGCATGTAATAGAAAAGTAATCAAAAGATAAAAAATAATTTTTTGCATGGGGTTTTAGCTGTTAGAATTATTGGTCTCTCTCAAGCCTATTAGTGTTGCTCACTTATCTCCAACTTCAAGGTTATATTGTTGACTCGTCATCTTGTACCTCTTTTAAGCTCCTGAACTCAGCTTTACTATTTGAGTGCTAATTGTATTTGTTATTTTATGTAGGTTGAGGACATCAATTTAAATGTTGGTAGTGGAACAGAAATAGGTGAAAGCATAATTCAAGATGTGAAGGGGGTGTCTGTTGTAGTTCAGAGGTCATTACGTGACTTGTCGCATAAAATACCAAGTACAGAAGCTGCTATCCAGGTAATGCGTTGCAGGTTCATTAAGATAGTGTTCCAGGCATCAGTTTTCCTTGGAATTGAAAATTTCATTTTTTGTCGCTTCAGTTACAAATGTTTTTTTATATATATATATAAACTCTGAAGTTTATTTTCTACAGATAGAAGAATTGAAAGCAGTTCTGTCAAACACGGAGTATCAGATAATTACTGAATGTGCGGTGTCTAACTTTTCTGAGACTCCTCATACTGTGCCTCCACTGAACCATGTTTCTGTTACATCTTCAGTTGATGTGGTGGAGCCTGTCGCTCCTCAGGATTCAGTTGGTGCTGAATCTGAAACCCCGAATGGAAAAACCTGGATTGCTATGAAAGTTTCTGTTGTAATTAATCTAGTTGAATTGTGCTTACATACAGGGGTAGCAAGGGATGCATCTCTTGCCACTGTACAGGTAATTTGTTTCTTTAGTTTTGTTGATTGAAGCCTTGACGATGAAAGTTTTTCGTCCCTTTGATTTGCTGAATATGAGCACTTAGCTGTAGCTCAAATGAGGTGGACCTTGATCTTGTTCTGGTACCTCTCTTTGCCTGTGTCTCTGTCTGTCTCGGGAAGTATGCTCCTTAGATGGCCCTACTAAATTCATTAGTGGCCATTAGTTGAACGTTAAGTTACTCTAGTAACCTTCATTCATTTTTTTTATCACTGATGTATTGGCATAATAGCTTTAAGGATCTTGTATTGAATGAGAGACCAGCTTTTTCTGCCCGGCTTTTAATATATTTTTTCTTAAAGTCTGCCTGAGCCATTCATGTCTAAAGATCCATATTTCATTATTGTTTTTTTTTTGGCATTTTTTTTATCATAGCAGAATATTTAGTGTTGTTGTGGCTAATCTCTTTGCAATGTCTTGTAGGCTAGTGGTGCGTGGCTGCTCTTCAAGTCTGACAATTTGGGGGGTGGTTTTCTCTCAGCAACACTTAAGGGTTTCTCTGTAATTGATGACCGTGAGGGAACTGAACAAGAATTTAGGCTGGCAATAGGGAAGCCTGAGAACATTGGTTATAGTCCTCTATGTTCTATAACTGATGACAAAAATAAAGGCAACATTAGTGCCATGGCTATTAAAGAAAATGATGTTAAATCATTTCCTACTATGCTCATTCTTGATGCAAAGTTCAGTGAGTTGTCAACATTTGTTTCTCTCTGTGTCCAAAGACCACAGTTGCTTGTTGCGCTTGATTTTCTTTTGGCTGTTGTTGAGTTTTTTGTGCCAACAGTTAGCAGTATGCTCTCAAATGAAGAAGACAAAAACCCTTCACATATAACTGATGCAATCATTCTAGATCAGTCGACTTACTATCCACCCTCTTCTGATATTTCACTCTCTCCTGAGAAACCTTTAATTGTTGATGATGAAAGATTTCATCACTTTGTTTATGATGGTAATGGCGGAATATTGCATTTAAAAGATAGGCAAGGATCCAATCTCTCTGCACCTAGCAAGGAAGCGATAATATTTGTTGGAAATGGGAAAAAATTGCAATTCAAAAATGTTACTATCAAGGTGTTATTTTTTTTACCTACTTGTTTATTTGGATCACATACAGTAAGTACATAAAAGTAATATTTGCCTGAAGTTTAACTGTTTTTTTAATATTTGTTTGTATAGAATGGACAGTATTTGGATTCATGTATATTGCTAGGAACAAACAGTAGCTATTCAGCATCTGAAGAGGATCAAGTCTATTTCGAGGATGACTATAATGGTTCTCATCTGAACTCATCAAGAGAAAGTGTTAATGATGTTCCATCTCAAAATACAGCTGTTCAACAATCCACAGAGTTTATCATTGAGCTGCAGGTGAATAATTGCTTGATTTACACTTTACTTCATTAATCTCGTACTTTATTCTATTTCTCATCTTATCATCAGATGCATTTGTGCAAGTGTTTATTTTTATTTTTATTTTGTTTATTTAGAAAGATCTCTGTAATCAGTTCAGCATAATAAGGACATGAAGTGGGCGTTGATAATTGGCATTGCCGCATTGATAGGAGGCCTTTAGAAATGAGTTTAGAAATGTCCAAAATGATCCCCACATGCACATATATGGTTTGTAGAAATATATATTTGAACTCTAGTATCTTATATATATGATTGTTTGTTTTCATACTTTTTACATATTTGATAAATAAGTATGCTCGTGTTGGATCAGATAATGACCCAAGCAGACTCAAAAATGAAAAAAAGAGGAACAAGTCAATCTTGACCATTTGTCTAGATAGTATCTCTTGGTTCACAGTTGGGAATAGAGGCCACTATTCTGCTCTTCCTTCATTTTATAGTATATTTATATTCTGTATGCATGGCTGTGCTTGTAATATGTTTGTATCATTACGTCTTGGGAGTACTGTTTATGTATATTTCCTTAGTTCCTTCCTAACTGAGATCATTTGTTGCAGGCTATTGGCCCTGAGCTGACCTTTTACAATACATCAAAAGATGGCGGCAAATCACCTATTCTTTCTAACAGACTCTTACATGCAGAGTTGGATGTATTTGGCAGGTCGGTTCTCTAAATTGTGGTTTTCGTGTCTTGTCAAGGATACTAAATTTTGAAAATTTTCACGGGTATCTGATTATATATTGGTATATTTGGTTGAAGTGTTTTTTTTGTTGAAAAGTTTTATGCTGGGACTCAATTCTCTATTTTCATTCAATCGTTGAAGTTTCAACTTTCAATTATATAAAATTCTGGACTGAATTTGGAAAAATATTTAAGGTTTTTATAGTATGATGACTTGTATGGGCTTATGTCCAGGTTTGTTCTAAAGGGTGATGCAGTTGAGATGAGTGCCAATGCACTTGGTTTGACCATGGAGAGTAATGGAATTACAATCTTGGAGCCTTTTGACACCTCTATGAAGTACTCTAATGCTTCTGGAAAGACGAATATCCATATATCTGTTTCAGATATATTCATGAATTTTTCATTCAGCATCTTGAGACTATTTTTAGCAGTTGAAGAGGATATTTTGGCTTTCCTAAGAATGACATCAAAGGAAAAGACGACAGTCTGCTCTGAGTTTGACAAAGTTGGGACCATTAAAAGTATGACAAGATATATTTAGTGCAATTGTGACAATGGTGGATTTTTTTTGGAGATATCAAGAGTTCTATAATGTTGACTTGCTGCCTGATTGTACTTTGCAGATCCCTACAGTGACCAAGTATATGTCTTTTGGCGACCACATGCACCTCCTGGTTTTGTAGTTCTGGGTGACTATTTGACTCCATTGTGAGAGAAAAACTCCCATATAAATTTCCTTTTATGCTGTTTGATTTTTTTTAAATTGTATGTTGATGTTGCCACCCTTGTATGACAGGGACAAGCCGCCTACAAAAGGAGTTCTTGCTGTAAACACTAACTTTGCTAGAGTCAAGAGACCCATATCTTTCAAACTAATCTGGTCGCATTCGGAGAATATTTCTGGTCAAGATGTAGATATTTCAGATTCACTAGCAAATGGTGTTCATAGTGAAGGAGATAACTGGTGCTCTGTTTGGTTGCCTGAAGCACCTAAAGGTTATGTTGCACTTGGTTGTGTGGTGTCACAGGGACGAACTCAACCACCTCTATCAGCTGCTTATTGCATCTTGGCTTCTTTAGTATCTCCTTGTTCCCTGAGGGACTGTATTACCATCAGCCTTATGAACGTGTACGTGTGATACTCCTTACCCTGTTATAATGTCAAGTATGTCAGTTGACATGCATGTGGATAAAATAACTGTTAAAAATATTTCTTATTGGAAGATGTGGGGTTTGAGACCGCTTGATATAACAGTTGTTCTGTGCCCTCCACTTAATAGCTTAAGCTTTTATGCTGGGTTAAAATTTAATTTGGTTATTTGGTCTGGGTTCTGTGTGGCCTGTTTATGTTCTTCTCGTGTAAGTCTTATTCCACGGGTGGAACAGGCCTGCACATGAGGTGGAATGTGGAAGCATCCTACACTGAAAGTGTGCAGAGTTTAAGATTGCTTGATATTCTGATGGGCCCTCAACTTAACAGCTTAAGATTTTAGGTTTAAAGGAAGTTTAACAGGAAAGTAAATGCCAGTATGCCACTGTGAACACGTGCATGTATATAGCCCAATTGCTTGAGTTGACCCATTTCAGCAGCTTAAGTAGCTTAACAATGTGTCTGAGGCAAACAGCTCAGAGGAACTAAATTGGCACTAATATCTATTAAATGAGTTGTGTTTCATAGTGGGCAGTTTAAGGGCATTTCTGATATGGTAATGTATCTTGTACTATGTTAAATGGATATCTATGTTTTTCAGAATATGGTAAATGTTGGGTACGCATTCATGTTTCCATTCCTTCTTAGATTGCTGGTTTCTAGTGAAATGTTGTTACCAAGCTGCAACTTAACTTAATTATGTCCATAATGCAGACACCAATCAAGTTTGGCATTCTGGCGTGTAGATAATTCTGTTGGTACTTTTCTGCCAGCAGATCCTTCTACTCTCAGCATAACAAGCAAAGCATATGACTTGCGTCATGTAGTGTTTGGGCTTCCAGAAGGCTTTCCAAAGGCACTTAAAGGTTCAGATATCCATGTTTCTTCTTCAGGTCATGTTCACAACGTAGAATCAGAAAGAACAGCTACTTTGAGTTCTAATAGGCGTTTTGAGGCTGTTGCTAGTTTTCAGTTGGTATGGTGGAATCAGGGCTCAAGCTCAAGGAAGAAATTATCCATATGGCGTCCTGTGGTTCCGCAAGGGATGGTATATTTTGGTGATATAGCAGTGGCTGGGTAGGACATACTTTTGGTTTCTTATTAATTCATATCCTTGTTTTAATGAAACCAAAATTGACTTCTTATATTTTTTCTGGACGTTAGGTATGAGCCTCCTAATACATGCATTGTTCTTCATGATACTGGAGAGGATCTTTTTAAAGCCCCTCTGGATTTCAAACTTGTTGGACAGATCAAGAAACAGAGGGGTATGGATAGTATTTCCTTCTGGATGCCTCAAGCTCCTCCTGGCTTTGTTACTTTAGGTTGTATCGCATGTAAGGGCACACTAAAGCAATATGATTTCAGCACTTTAAGATGCATGCGCAGTGATTTGGTCGCTGGGGATCAGTTTTTGGAAGAAAGCATATGGGATTCATCTGATGCCAAAGTCAGAACAGAACCATTTAGCATATGGATGGTTGGCAATGAGTTGGGGACCTTCATTGTTCGTAGTGGTCTCAAAAAACCTCCACGGAGGTTTGCTCTGAAGCTGGCAGATCCAAATGTACCAAGTAGCTCAGATGGTACTGTCATTGATGCAGAAATTAGAACTTTTTCTGTAGCACTTTTTGATGACTATGGTGGCTTGGTAAGAAATCTTGTTTCAGTAGATGTAGCTTCCTCTGAAGTCATTTTCAAATGTTTCGATTACCTTTTTCCTTTTTTTACATGGAAATATATATTTCATGAAATAAAGACCTGATGCGTACATTTGTAGTTCCATTGTAGCAAAGTGAAATTTACTGTGTACATGCAAACAAACAGATATGCATATAGGATGATATTGCATGTTTACTGAATTAATGAATTGAAGGTACTAATATGTCCAGTTTACGGAAGTCTCTAGTAACCAATAAAAAAATCTGTCCACATCCTTCTATTGAAATTCTTATCAAGGAGACAGACTGTAAATGACTTATGAACCATGTGATGCCAAGCTCACCATTTCTCTAGTGTTAAATCAAAGCCATCTTCTTTGACAATATTATGATGTGAAGCTCTGGAAGTTCATATCAAAGTCAATTCCCCTGTCTTTTATGACTCACAAGCCAAAGTTCTCTGTAATTGACTGCTGTAGTTTCCTTTTTGTTTCTTGGAATTTTGCAGATGGTTCCGTTGTTTAATATATCTCTGAGTGGAGTCGGGTTCAGTTTACATGGAAGAACTGATTACTTGAACTCCACAATCAGCTTCTCTTTGGTCGCCAGATCATACAATGACAAGTATGAATCCTGGGAGCCTCTTGTTGAGCCAGTAGATGGGTCGTTAAGGTACTTTATTTTACCAAGAGTCAAATTCTCTCTGCATCTGTGCATTTTCTAAACTTAAATTTCTTATGCAACTGAGTGAATGAGGACATGACAATCTCTTATGATGATAAACATCACTTTGCCTGAAGGATGAATGAGAAACTCAGTCAGCCCTAAATTATTTGCATCAAATCTCTCCATTTGTTAAGTCTTTTAGGACATAGGTACGGTTTCCAAATTATGGAAAGTGTGTTCTTCTGGTGTATGAATTTTTGAATTGTGGTTATTCCAGATGTAATTATTTTTAAAATGATTTATTTATTTATTTAAAATTTGAAGATGAAGCAGTTTTTAAGTAGTTATGTGGTGAACTCGTACACTTAAGCAAGAAATAGTATTGATGATCACATTTAGCAGTCATATTGTTTTTACCATTTTTTTCACCTATTGATAGAAATGCCTTCGCTGGAAAATCAAGTTGTGTCCATAGTGCTATAATGCTATGGTGTATGTGCTAGTTACAGTAGCCTTATGGAGGATGGGTTAGTTGGATCCGTTGAGCTATGTGCTGAAAGATGTCGATAGAATGCATTTCTGCTATGCTAGCATTTTATTTATCATCATTGTAAGTGTTTTTCATAGTAATATCTTATTACTAATGCTCTATTACTAAAAGAAAATAGATGGGAAACATATAAGTGACAGAGAGAGTAGCGGTCACAGAAACACCTACATATTTGGTTCAGTATTGATATCATAGAACCTTTAGTTAAAGCTAGAATAGTGTAAACCCCAAATTCTTTTTTCTTTGCTTCCTGTTTGCTTTCAATTCTCTGCAGTGATTCTTGAAAAATTGAGTGGTAGTTCAGTGCCTAATCTATATACTTTATTTGCAGGTACCAGTATGATCTTAATGCCCCTGGTGCAGCTTCTCAGTTACGTCTTACCTCAACTAGGGATTTGAACTTGAATGTTTCCGTGTCTAATGCTAATATGATTATTCAAGCTTATGCAAGCTGGAGCAATCTTATTCTTGTTCATGACTATTATAAGAATAGGGTAAATTTTCTGTCTTCTTATATGTATGACAATTTTTGTTCAGTTGATATGTTGCCATGCACTAATATTTACCTTTCTTTCTCTTTGGATCAACTTAAACAGGAAGCATCTGCTCCAACTTATGATGGATTGTCTGTTGTTGATGTCCATCACAAGAAAAATTACTTCATAATCCCGCAAAACAAACTTGGTCAGGACATATTTTTTCGAGCTACTGAAATCAGGGGGTTCACAAATATTATTAGGATGCCATCAGGAGATATGAAGCCTATAAAAGTTCCAGTCTCAAAGAATATGTTGGATTCTCACCTGGAAGGAAAACTTTGCCGGAAAATCAGAACAATGGTGACAATCATCATAGCGGATGGACAAGTGAGTTTTGCCATTCATGTGTTGATATCAATGCTTTTTAGTTTTTTATTTTATTTCATTTTTATTTTTAGGAAAAAGGTCCAAATTAGTCATTGAACTATCCAGTTCGTGCCATTTTAGTCCCTCAACTATCAAACGAGCCAATTTAGTCCATAGATTATTTGAACGAGCCATTTAAGGACATTCCGTCAAATTTGTTAACGGAACCGTTAAAATTACAATAAAAAATATTTTAAAAAAATTACACGTCGTCACGATTTAACGGATTCTGTTAGTGTATTTGACGGAATGTCCTTAAATAGCGCGATTTTAGAAATCGTTTGGACTAAAATGGTTCGTTTGAATAACCTATGAACTAATTTGGCTCGTTTGATAGTTGAGGGACTAATTTGGACCTTATTCCTTATTTTTAATATTTTCCAGTTATTCATTCCTGATGCACGAGACCTTACTCTTGCTGTGGTGTAACAGTGCAATAAAAGTTACAATAAAGAAAGCATCAAATTGACTGGTTAATGTTTGGGTTGTTATGTTACTATTTATTTTAGAAATTCTTTGATTATAGTTATATTGTTGCAGTTGTGAAAAACAAAGTTGTTTAATGGAGTAATATCTTGTATGGCTACAATTTGTGTCACATTTGCAGCACAAATATTGTTCTTGCAGTATATCATGACAATGGCAAAATTAAAGACAGAAAAGATAGAAGAAAAGAAGTATTTAGTTTCATGATCCTCCAATAATAGAAAAATAGTTTTATTTTTTATTTTGTTTAATGCTACTTGCAGTGTACAAGTACTTGAATGCCATGCCAAGCGACTCCATGTCCCCCACACATGAAGAAATTGTTTAGTGTTTATTTTTTAATGCATCACACTTCTTCAGTAGTATACTAATACTCGATGCAATGTGAAGTGACTTCTTTCTCTTCTATGCATATGCTCATACTGCCATCCCCATTCCTTAATGAGGAAATTAACCTACAATGTTCTATATGCATGAGATGCTTTCTTCATGTACGCCACATGGCTGAAAATGTTCCGTGCAGCATTTTAGTTGGTTGAATTATGGAAGTTCCAGAATCTTGTACCATAATTGATCAGTTAAACAACTACGTATTTCAGAAAATTCTCTGATATGACATTTTCTTTTATTCTTACAAGTAATTACTTGATTCATTAGTTTGTACATGGGTTTTATATTCATACATTTGTGTCCTGATCTGTACAGATGATTAAATTATATTTGTATTTTTATCTTTTATTTTATTGCTTAAAGTTTCAAATTCTATATACTTGTATTGCAGTTTCCAAAAGTTGAAGGCTTGACTTCACATCAATATTCTGTAGCAATCCGTATAACTCCAGAACTTAGTCTTCCGAGTGAGACTCACCTTCATCAACAGAGTGCACGCACATGCGGAAGCATCTCTGATCATTCCTTATCTCCCGAGCTTCAGTTGGTTAAGTGGAATGAAGTTTTTTTCTTTAAAGTAGATTCTCCGGTACGTAAGGAAGTTCTGCTGCTCATCATTTCAGATTGTTTATTTGTCTTGTCTTTGACAATTCTTCAGCTCTTCAAATGAATGAGCTTAAATGATTTATCTGCATCACCTGAATATCATATATACTATAAGCTAGTAGGTGGAGTGTTCTACTAGTGTATCATTAACTCCACATTCTTTCAAAGTGGGATACTTCGACAACTTCTTACATTTATACTTCCGTTTTAAGGATATTCATATTATGTTAACATATGAAGGGAAAATTGGTTGGCCACCTACCTCAGTATGCAATCAGTACTTAGCTACCTTGGTATACATTTCAAATTAAATTTTCTTATATCATGTGCCTTTTCTTGAATTCTTTTTGAATTTCTTTTCTGTTTCAATAACTTGTGTCAATAGTTTCAGAATGTTTATGATGAAGTTTTTTAGGACATGTAAATATTTAGAATCGTGATTAATGTTGTGGTGGGTACATAGACCAAATTAAGAAAGGTTTGTATATATTTTAAGTTTTGCATGGAGACATTAGCAAGAACTTCAATAAAGTTCTGCAGATGGACAATGTTTCTTTGGAGATTGATGTCGACACAAATAGATTTGTATTTTGCATTTCCTGACTAACATTTAGCAGTCTATGGTTCTGATGGCTACTTTTGTGTACCCACATGCTATCAGTAGCATTTTGCTTTTACTTGTTTTTTTTTTGGGTTCGCCTCGTGATATTTTCTTCTGCTCTAATATTACAGGATCACTACATATTAGAACTAGTGGTGACCGACTTAGGAAAAGGTACTATTTGATCTACTTTTTATTTTCATTCTAAATTTACCTTGTTATTGTTTTCATAATGTCTCAGGTCATCAGTTTGTCAGGGATAACTGTTTAATATGAGCTCACCTCACTGAAAAAGATGCTCTCATTACGAGTATAGATATGTCTTACTTTCAGATTGTTAAACCATATTGTAAATATATGTTTCATTGAATTGGATTACTTGTGATCACTAGAACAAGAGATACTCCTTTATACAGGAGATTATAGACTAGAAATAGGAAATAAACTAGACTAATAATTTAAACTGCATTTTACTAATTTTACTAACAACTTTCCTAATCTTCACACATATTATATAGTAGAATTTGTCTCTAGCATCCTGGAGCTTTGACAATTAGTGCTAAGTTTTTGCTTATATATTGCATTCATTGGGCATCTTTTAATCGTTTATGGAACTAAAATATTCTAATTTGGGAATTCATAGGTGCATCTTCCAAGTAATGATTTTGATAATTTAAATAAGTCACTATTATTTGCAATACAATTGAAAGGGATAATCTAGTTTGGTACAATGTAAGACCTTACAGGTTGAAGTCAAAGTCAAGTAAAAATACCTTTTTCCTCCAGAGGCATAAATCTCTAAGTTGAATCAGGTTATCTTTTATTAAGCTTTTAGGTAAGATAAATGCAACGATATACGTAGAGGTTCATCTCCCAAAGAAAAAAAACTACTAAATTTGCAAAGCCAGTAATTTTCATTTAAGCACAAGAAAAGCAGGGCCATTTTTAGAAGGATGAGTTCAGTATACCTTAAGCGCACTTTCTTCTATGGCATTACTCTATGCCAACCATGTTTTCTTCTCAAGCAATTTTCAAATAACTTATATTGTGTTTAAATCTCTCCATCATATCATTCCAATCCAACATATTGTTTGTTTGATTGCACAGGTGATCCTATTGGTTTCTTTTCAGCTCCTTTAAATCAGATAGCAGGAAACATCCCAGACAGCTCATACTCAGATGATGTTGTGAATCAATTGACTTGGATAGACTTGTCCTCATCAGAACATATGGTGAATGTTCCCTTTCACTTTTACTTTTCTCCTTAAAATCTGTCTTATTGGGCCAAAATTTACTTGGGTATAATTAAAAGCATTTTAGGAAATGAAAATCTAATATTTATAATGTTCTTGCAGAACTTGGTTCATGGGGATAGCTTTAAGAAGTCGCACGGTAGGATGAGATGTGCTGTAGTCTTATCACCTAAATCTGAGGTTGAGTACAGTAGTAAATCCCTTGGTGGAACAAAGTCTGGTTTTATTCAGATCAGTCCTTGCAGAGAAGGACCTTGGACTACTGTTAGGTTGAACTATGCTGCACCTGCTGCTTGTTGGCGATTTGGCAATGTTGTTGTTGCCAGTGAAGTAAGTGTGAAGGATGGAAACAGATATGTAAATATTCGGTCTCTGGCTTCAGTACGCAACAATACAGACATCATACTTGATGTGTGCCTTGCTTCCACAGCTTCCAGTGAAAGCTTGTGGCTACTAAATGATGCTAGTAAAGCTGAAGGTTTACAAATCGATGGTCACAGAGTTCAGACTGATGAGTTCTTTGAAACTGAAAAGTATGATCCAGCAATAGGCTGGGTTGGCTGCATGGTTCAACCTAATCAAGATATCCCAGAAGGTGAAGCTTCACATCAGGTGAGTAATTAACATATATTTGTTTTCCACGCACTGTAGAAAATTGGGGGGTTATGGTGCCTTTTAGGATTTATGCATTTCTTCACCAAGCAATATTTACTAATGCTTGCTGTTTTAAAAAATTGGAGTATATTCTCAGTTGGGGTTTCAAGTCTGAAGTTTACATTTAATTTAATTTTTTTTTTTGAGGGGCTGGGAGATTGGAGTAGTGTTACCTGCTATTTGAAGTTCATCAAAATAAAGGAAACTAAGTTCAAGTACTTCTATGAATCTCAATAAACTTTACTAAATTTGTGTTATGTATTGGATCATTTTCAACTGCAAAGTATTTTATAATATACTCACGTGGTCTCCACAACTTAAATTTAATCCTGAACACAGAATGTTGAAAGTTGTCTAAATTAGCTATAATTTGCAGATGCAGAAAACAATTTGCTTTATGTACCATGAATCATGATTGAACTCACATGAATTACTTCCAGTCTTTGAAGTTAAAAATATTTTATCTTATTTAGAAGCTAGAAAGCTTTTTAGAATTGTTAAGATTTCAGATTCCTCTATGTTGGAGCCCTTGATTCATTTCTCGTTTCCTCTAAATAATATAGGCTGAGTTACCATCTGGGTGGGAATGGATTGATGATTGGAATTTGGACACAGAATCTATCAAGACTGCAGATGGTTGGGTTTATGCTCCGAACATTGAAAGTCTGAAATGGCCGCAGTCATGTGGTCCTTTGAAGTCTGTGAACTGTGCAAGGCAGAGGAGATGGACCAGGCATCGGAAACATATGCCGGGTGATGTAAAAAAGGACCTATATGTTGGGCAACTGAAACCTGGAGAGACTCTCCCACTTCCTTTGTCAGGTTGCTCGCAATCTGGACAGTACGCCTTGAGATTAAGACCTTCCGAATGCAGTAATCTCAAAGAATATTCTTGGAGTTCTGTGGTGGATAAGCCTGGTCAACCAGCAGATCCTACTAACCAAGGAAGATCTTCTGAGATATATGTATCAACTCTCAAAGAGTCTGAAGAATTGTTGTGCTGCAACGAGATGAATGGGGGTTCTTCAAATAGCTTACATAAACTGTGGTTTTGTGTGAGCATACAAGCGACAGAAATTGCAAAAGACATTCATTCTGATCCTATCCAGGATTGGAGCTTGGTGGTGAAGTCACCGTTATCAATATCTAATCTTCTTCCCCTTGCAGCTGAATACTCTGTGCTTGAAAAGCAAGCTAGTGGTCTTATTATAGACTGTTCTAGAGGAGTACTTAGTCCAGGAAATACAGTGAAAGTTCACAATGCTGACATGAGAAATCCTTTGTTCCTATCACTACTTCCACAAAGAGGATGGGAACCAGTACATGTAAGATTATTGTTCTACTGCAACTGCATATTCTTTCTCAGAATGAGATGATTGTCATGTTATATATATATATGTTGAAGTGGGTGATAAAAGTCTCACTCCCATATTGATAAGATATAAAGTAAAAATGGTACATATAATGACACAAACCAAACCCTGCTAATAAGGTTGACCTTTTAGTAGTGGAAACCTAAGCCATTATGTGTAGCCCAATATTTAAACTTAGCATGGTATCAGAGCATGTTCTGGTCGCCCGTTAATGTTGACTCCTCCTGTGGTCTCCGACCCACTTGCAAAAAGAACATGCCTGCAGTGGCACACTTGTAGAAGGAAAATACCTAAACATGAGAGGGAGTGTTGATTTATAAAGAACTCTGATTGTGCACATGTTGATCTCACATATTATGAAAAGTGTGAGACTCGCGCGTGAGGGGAGTGTTGAAGTGGGTGATAAAAGTTCCACATTGGTAAAATATGAAGTGAAAATGCTACATATAATGGTGCAAGCCATACCCTACTAACAAGGTTGACCCTTTTAGTAAGCCCAAGTCACTATGTAGCCCAATATTGAAACTTTACAATATATATGTATATCTCAAATTTATTTGATTATTTATTGTTCTCTTTGATAGGAAGCTGTTCTTGTATCTGATCCTCGGGGAGTTCCATCTAAAACAATTAGCTTAAGAAGTCTGGTTTCTAGAAGGTTCGACAACACATAAGCTATCTTAAATCTCATGTTTTCTATTTCTGTTTGGCTAAAAAAACAAGTTATTTCATGTGCAGGATTGTTCAAATCATTCTTGAACAAAATTATGATGCGAAGCAACCACTGTCGGCAAAGATCATTAGAGTTTATGCTCCTTATTGGTTTGCTATTTCCAGATGTCCCCCACTTACATTAAAGCTTCTGGATTTGACAGAGAAGAAACGCAAGCGGAAAATTGCTCTTCCATTTCACTCGAAAAAGAAAAGCGAAGCAACGGTTGAAGAAATATCTCAAGAGGAATTATATGATGGACATACAATTGCTTCAGCATTGAACTTTAATTTTCTTGGCCTTTCAATATCTATATCTCAATCCGGCACGGAGCAATTTGGACCTGTTAAAGATCTTTCCCCCCTTGGTGACATGGTAGGTGTTACTATTTCTTGAACATGGATATATTATTCTTTTCACCTGTTTAGTCCTACATAAAGTGAAAATCCTTGCAAAAACTTCTTGTTGTACTTTTAGGATGGATCTTTGGATCTCTTTGCTTATGATACCGACGGCAATTGCATGAGGCTTTTCATTTCCACAAAAACATGCCCTTATCAATCTGTTCCTACAAAGGTAGCATTAACTTGAGTACTTTACATAGACCTTATAAGTTATGTGCGGCTTGACTTATTATCTTATGTTTAGGTAATTTCTGTCCGACCATTCATGACTTTTACGAATAGATGTGGTGCAAACATATTTATTAAGTTGAGCAGTGAAGATGAACCGAAGGTTCTCCGTCCATCTGATTCGAGAGTTTCCTTTGTTTGCCGTGAGATGGGGGAAACTCATAAGCTCCAGGTTAGTGGACTAGTTTCTGTAATATTATATTGTTATACATGTTTTCTCCCTTGTACTTGTTTCGAGTCAATTGGTACGCTATTCTTTGGTTTGTATTGTGTGCAAACTAGAATTTGTGAATATTGAATTGATTTTCGTGTAGCCTTATATCACTATCATCCATAAATTTTTGCATAGAGTTAAGTTGTCGTATTTAAACCAAGAATTTGACATTGTGGCAACAGACTCATGAAAATATGGTTTTGTTTAACAATTGTATTTTATATTTTCATCAAATGTAATTAGAAAACTTCTTACTTTTACAGGTTCGGCTGGAAGACACAAAATGGTCGTTTCCTTTTCAGATTTTGAAGGAGGACACGGTCTCTCTGGTTTTGAGGACGAATGAGGGTGCTCGGAAATTTTTGAGGATGGAGATACGGGGCTACGAAGAAGGATCTCGTTTTATAGTTGTATTCCGGAATGGATCTTCCAATGGTCCCATTAGGTAATTCCTTCATAGATAAGTATCTCCATTTATTACTGTTGAAGTGGGTAATTGTCCCACATTGGAAAAGTATAAAGAGAATGAGCTAAATATAATGGTGGAAGTCAAAACCTACTAATAAGGTTGATCTTTTAGTATGGGAAGCCCAAACCATTATATGTAGCCCATTATTCAAATTTGACATGGTATAAGAGCTTGTTTTGATCTAGGCCTTGGCCCAAAGGTGGTTGGTTTATGTTGCCTCCCCCTGCGGTTTCCGGCCCAAGCCATTATGTGTAGCCCACTATTGAAATTTAACAATTACTATTAGATTTCAAGCTACAATATAATGGCTTGGGCTTCCACTACTAAAATGTCAACTTTGTTAGAAGGGTTTCACTCGCATCATTATATGTAGCCACTTCACTTTTCAACAATTACTGATCCCACTAACCTATTAAACATCTGTTTAAGCAGGATTGAGAACAGAACAACAAGCAAAACAATCAGCATTCGCCAGTTTGGATTTAGTGAAGATACCTTCATTCAGTTGCAACCACTTTCAACAACAATTTTTTGTTGGGAAGATCCATATGGTCAGAAATTTATTGATACTAAAATTGATGGTGAAAATAGCAGCGGAAATTGGAACCTTGATATGGAAAAGATTGGCTTATGTTCCGCAGTAAATGTGGAACTAGGACTCCAATTCCATGTTGTTGAAATGGGGGATATTAAGGTTGCTAGGTTCCAAGATCACAGAACATCTGGGTTAAATTTCAATATAGAAAGTTCATGTCTTACACCAGCTGGAAATTGGGGGAATTCGTGCATGCCCATGGAGATGCAGAACAATGCCAATCCTATGGAGCTTATTATCGAAATGGGAGTTATTGGGGTTTCTGTTATAGACCTTAGACCAAAAGAGGTTTCTTACATATATTTGGAGCGAGTCTTCATATCATATTCAACTGGCTATGGTGGTGGGACAACAAGCAGGTATGAAGTAATTTTTAAGAAAGTTATGTCTTTGAAATCTTGCTACTTAATTTGATAAGCATTTTATAGAGCTGTATATACTGCTATTCCTTGTGCCGTATTAAGTAAGAGTTGTGTGAAACTAGCTGGCAGTGACGCTTAAATAACTAGCTGATGTTGAATTTGTTTGGGATGGTTTTAGCAATCTACAACCCCAAATGATGCTAGCAGATGGCTTTCCAATTTCACTCTCTCTCTCTCTCTCTCTCTCTCTCTCTCTCTGCTTTGTTTGGGACAACTTGTTAGGTAATTAGTCACATGTTGCCAAGTGATGCAACCGTTTCTTGCTGTTTTTATATGAATTTACCCATTTCATCTTCCTTTCAAATTTCAGTGAGAGCAAGCAAAGTTATTGCACAAAGTTCCTGCTGCTTCCAAAAAGTACTATAATCTTGTGAAGATAACCCATGCATAGCAATTTGCATATATTTGGAATGCACAAAGTTCCTGCCTTTTTGAACTCCTTTTTACCCTTGTTACGTTTTACTTATATTTGTAGAGGGAGGATGCTTTGTTTTTCATATGTTGTCTTAGCTAATGTATATAGTTGTACATTAGAACTTCAAGCTCAGGGATGTTTTGATTTCTGTTTTGTTGGAATAAGATGCTTTGGACAAACAAGCTAAGTATTAGTATTCACTTTTTCCAGGTTCAAGCTCATACTGGGTCATTTGCAACTTGACAACCAGCTTCCTCTAACTTTGATGCCAGTTCTCTTGGCACCTGAGCAGACATCTGATATTCATCATCCAGTATTCAAGATGAATATCACAATGCGCAATGAGAATGCTGATGGTATCCAAATTTACCCTCATGTTTATGTCCGGGTAAGGTTGTCAAATAATACTTGAAATGTTGTTCACCTTGTTATGCCCATTAAAATATATTACATCTATGATCTCATTAAAACATCTGTTGAAATGATAGGTCACGGACAAGTGTTGGAGAATTAATATTCATGAACCAATTATATGGGCTTTAGTTGATTTTTACAATAATCTTCAGCTAGATCGCGTCCCCCAAAGTTCCAGCATCACACAAGTTGATCCAGAGATACGTGTTGAGTAAGATGTTACCCATAACTTTAATCTTTAAAATGTTCTATACTGCCCCATACTTTAAGCAATTATGCTAAAAGCACAAATATATTTGCATTTGAAGATAGTAGAATTGAATAGAATCACAAGACATGCCCATTTTTCATACATGAATTCTCACCAAATCTACAAATAGACCCACTTTGAAACTTTTTGTACAAATAGGTACATGAACTTTCAATTTTCTTGATAACGAATGGGTATGTATTCTTGTGTTAATGAATGATGATGTGGCACCACTTGGCAGTCCAAATGACATTTCTGCTTATGTGGAGAGTGCCATGTCAATTTATGCTGACATGGAAGCTGACTGGGCGTTGACTGCAGTTGGTCGTGAAGTTTTCACCTTTTTTTATTGATAAAATTAATGCTTGTCATTTCCAGTATAATTTATTTATATTTCTAATTGAATTTACTACATGAAATTAGACGAGCCTACAAGGTTCCTCTATTGGGGTTGATTCTGCAGTGCACCCGTTATGACAATGCATGCAAAAAATGATGTTATTAGTTGAACAAATATAAGTACTATTGAAGCAACAACAATCTCATCAAATTTTATATGTTTTGTAATCAGGATAATTAAAAAAAAAAAATCAGGATAATTTTCATGGCTTCCTAAGAAAGTTTATAAATAAACGAAACCATGTTTAAAAACCGAAGAACATGCATGATAGTTACTTAGCAACTTAAGCGAAAAATTATAATAAATAGAATTAGATTAAGAAAAATGCAGAAAGAGCAAGAGTGACATAATTTTCCATATATGTCACTAGCATAAAAGGTTTCTCTGTCAATTCACGCCTAGTAATCATAATCGGAGTGGTTCAGCCAGAACATGTCCAACAATATATTCAGTTGGAAATGTTAAAGGTGGAAGAGCTGCATGGCATAATAATTGTGTCAAGAAGAAAGGCATTGGCTTTGGCCATGTCAAGATTTTGCCGGATTAACTCGATAAAAAGGTATTTAGTAACCCACGAGTTATTATTTCAGGACCCATCATGGCACTGCAGAATCAACCACAGGAGCTGTGTTCTGCAATTGCAAAACAGAGCTTGGGAGTGTCCTATAATTGTCTTATTTCATGATGTAAGTTCAGTAGAATTAGAAATAAAAACAATTGGAGATGGAAGCATGATTTAGAAGAAAAAAAAAACAAAAAAAATTACCGATCAACACAGCCTATGCTGACCAACTACTGGTGAACGAAAGGCAACGTCCAGTCAACTGCCATGTCATTCTCCACATCGGCAAAATTACATCTAGCCTGTCATAATTTCTTAATGGAAGTATTTAACACCGTCAGTAATCAAGGTCCATTTGTACAAAATTGAAAATTAGTGTACCTATATGTACAAAGTTTGTCAAAGTGATCCTGTTTGCACATTTGCTGAAAGTTCATGTATAAAAAATACGCATATCTCTAGAATTTCTAATGGATGGATACAAACTCCAATCGTTACCATAAAATTTTAAATTCAGTTCTGTCTCAATAACTTTGGCTTGTCAATGGAGTGTAACTATTTTCCCCTTCCTTTTCAGCCTAATAGATGTTTCAGAAGTAAGGTTAAAGGTAGCCATTGAGACAGCACCAGCTCAAAGACCACATGGGGTTCTAGGTGTGTGGAGCCCCATATTGTCAGCTGTTGGAAATGCATTCAGAATTCAGGTCAGATCTTGTAATTTAACTTGGGTTCTTTATCTGTTTCTTGTCATGCAAATGTCAACTTTTCACAGGTTTAAATTCTGTTGTGAGTTAGTGGCTTCAACTTTTAATTTTAGTCTCGGATAAAACATCTCAATTGTACACATGCAATTATAATGAATGTGGGATTGAGAGAGAATTGTGTGTATATTATTAACAACGGGAATACCCAATTTGTAGTATACAAGATATCAATTAGGATCAATTAAGATGTATCAGAAACAGGTCCTGGGTTCAAATTGATGTTGACATTGGCACATAATCCACATGTTGTTTGACCATGTTGAGTATATAAATAATATTTTTGCATAAGGTAATGATGTTTTTCAGTGATTTTTTTTGTTCAATAACTTGCTTCAGATTTTTTTTTTTCTTTTCATGTTTGTTTTTCGCAGTTTCTTTGAGGTTTTGTGTAGTGTTATATCCAATCCATATCTGGCAATATTTCGCAACAGGAATTTCCAAAAGCTTTTTCCTACCAAAATGACATATTGAACTGATGACAATATTGGAGGAAATAAGCATGTAATTGTATCAAGTATATAGTATTAATTGCATGAAGGATCTTTCTATTTCGGTGAATCTAATGTGAATGATGCGCAGCTCAACTTTTTTTTTTCCTATTTCAGGTGCATCTAAGGAGAGTGATGCACAAGGACAGATTCATGCGGAAAAGTTCCATTTTTCCTGCTATTGGAAACCGTATTTGGAGAGACTTGATTCATAATCCCTTACATTTGATATTTTCTGTGGATGTGCTTGGTATGACAAGTTCAACACTGGCTTCGCTTAGTAAAGGTTTTGCTGAGATTTCAACTGATGGCCAATTTCTGCAACTCCGTTCAAAACAGGTAAGATTATCTTAATTAATGAACATGGTAGTTCAATTGCATTGAAAGTTTGAAACTAATATTCTAATGTGGCAACAGGTACGGTCAAGGAAAATCACGGGGGTGCGTGATGGGATTGTTCAAGGAACAGAAGCTCTTGCACAAGGTTTTGCTTTTGGGGTATCTGGAGTAGTAACAAAACCTGTGGAGAGTGCCAGACAGAATGGTCTCTTTGGATTTGCTCAAGGGCTTGGACGTGCTGTTATAGGATTTATTGTACAGCCTGTGAGCGGGGCATTAGATTTTTTCTCATTAACAGTTGATGGAATTGGTGCAAGTTGTTCTAAATGCTTAGCGGTTCTTAGTAACAAAACCACTGCCCAAAGAATCAGAAACCCAAGGGCAATTCGAGCAGATGGTATACTTGGGGAGTATTGTGAGAAAGAGGCTGTTGGGCAGGTATGAATATTAATTATTTTTTCCATAGTTATTGGTATTCATTTCCCCCTCATCCTTCTCATCAATCTATCTAATAATGTTATACACATGGTTGTCGAATCGAGGTCCATATCATGAATTGTTAGACCTATTTTATGAATCATGAATCGTATCGAACCGTGAATCGCATTGTTCATTTTTTTAAGAAACTTGAGTTATATATAGTCTGGAAGATATCTATCAGTATTTTGCTTAATATGTATTAATTTTTAGTTTAATAATATAGTGTATCATGCAAAGTGCATGGATAATTAATTGAAACACTTTTGATAACTGTAAAAAACAAGGTAAACATAACCTTTTAGAAACGTGGCTTATAATCATTATCACTTACCAAAATTTTGATACTTAACACTATGATATGATGACCAATAGTTATACTCTACCGTCCCGTGTCATGTCCATACTCTCTCAATGAAGACCTAAATTCATGGACTGCAAGTCCTTTCTCTTCTTACGTCTGTTTTTCTATTTGTTTTCTGTCTCCCATCATTGTTTCCATTATGCACATTATGGACTCTCATATTTCAAATCCTAACCAATTTAAATCTGAAATAATATAATTGGATTGGGTTTTTAAGTGAAAATTATAGAGTACATAGTTTACTTACACATAGACCTAATATTTTTTATTGATGGGCCTGCTATGCTAGATTAGGATTTCTGCTTAATCATTAGATAGCCCAATTTTATATAAAAAAAAAGGATCACGGCTAAGTGTTATTTTTCAATATGTAAATATTTTTGTCTTCGGTCCATTCCCATGAAAAGTAATTGAAACATGAAATTCAATATTTGACATTATTTATTTTCTTTGCAGATGATACTTTATCTTGCAGAAGCAAGTCACCATTTTGGCTGCACTGAAATATTTAAGGAGCCTTCCAAATTTGCTTTGTCTGATTATTATGAAGAACATTTTGTGGTGCCTTACAAACGGATTGTTTTAGTTACCAACAAGCGAGTCATGTTGCTGCAGGTTGGGAGTGTTCTTTGGTCTATAAATTGTTATGTGGATCATTGCTGCTTAATACTTATTCTATTCTTCTCTCTAGTGTTTGGCTCCAGACAAGATGGATAAGAAGCCTTGCAAGATCATGTGGGATGTTCCATGGGAAGAGCTAATGGCAGTTGAATTGGCAAAAGCAGGCTCCAGCCGGCCTTCACACTTGATGCTTCATCTAAAAAATTTTAAGAGATCAGAAAATTTTGTACGAGTTATAAAGTGCAAAGTTGAAGAAGTGGAAGGAACAGAAACTCAAGCTGTTAGGATATGTTCAGTAGTGCGTAAGATGTGGAAGGCATACCAGTCTGATGTGAAATGTCTTATGCTAAAGGTAAGTGTTGAAATTTATAGGATGAGATGACCTGGGGAAGAAAGACAAGTGAAATAAAATTAGTGAACACAAGAAGATATGGTGGTTCGACTATACGGATATCCACACCCTAAATGCCCTAAGGGCTGGATATGTGTATATGGTTATGTATATTCACTAACTTGATGTGTTTAGTACAATGAACTCATATATATAATGATTATAAGGGGTAAAAATGGTAAAAAACTGATTACAAGAGTCACTATCATCGGTTATCATAATCCCATGAGTTGCTCTATCTATCAAAATCCATGATTTGCTCCACAATTAAATCCCTTTATATATCTTGGGAAGTCTTAACACATTTCAATAGTCAGCATTGTGAATATATTTGTATTCATTTTAGAGTACAAAATGTATAACTTTGATTTGGTTTGTATGTGCAGGTTCCTTCAAGCCAGCGGCATGTCTATTTTGCTTGGAGTGAAGGTGATGTGAAAGAGTCACTTACCAGAAACACAGCCATCATCAGCTCAAAAACGCTCTCTTCACAAAATGTTGTATCTAATGAAAGGAGATTTGTCAAGCATACAATCAACTTTGTGAAAATTTGGAGCAGCGAACAGGAACCAAAAGGCCGATGCACATTATGCAGAAAGCAGGTGCTTTAAGTCATTTTCATCTCTCTCTCTCTCTCTCTCTCTCTCTCTCTCTCTCTCTCTCTATTAATGTGTGGGAGACTTGGAACTTTTAGATTCATAGCAGTGAAGTGTGAAATGTGGTTCCATTTTTCAGGTTTTAGGTGAAAGTGGAATATGTAGCATTTGGAGACCTGTTTGTCCAGAAGGGTAATTTTCTTTTTCTTTCAGATCCCATGTTTTCTAAATAAAAAATGTTTTTCTTTTTACTACGCACATTTTTGGACTCACGTGAAAGAACAAAAAGTGGGTCTGAAGCTGTGTATAAGCTGAATAGTTAATTTGATTCAATATGAAATAGATAGCTATCATGAGGCCCATATCCACAATTTTGGCGTACAACATTGACAATTTTAAATTGTATGCTTTTAAACTGCCAAATGCTGCAGAAATGCCCAATATTAATTTAGAAACTTGAGCATGGTTTGTTCTCCTTCAGGTATGTCTCTATTGGGGATATTGCTCGTGTTGGCTGCCATCCCCCAAACGTTGCTGCTGTGTACCATAACATCAGTAGGCTGTTTGCACTTCCAGTGGGTTATGACCTGGTAAGAAATATCATTAATTATAAATAATGTTGTAATTGAAATTGTAGTATTCTTATCTCAGAGGTTCTTAGATATTACTAGGTCATTAATGTGTCTCCCACTATACACTTCTAAACCTGGGAAAAGACTTCAGCTATGCAATGAATTCTAAGGGGAGATCCCAATATTTTCATATTGGGACTTTAAGTTTCTTCCTTCAACAACACTATTGGGGTACACTATATGAATTTTTTATCATAACTTTTTTCGAATCATTTGCTCGTTTCTCTTCCTTCACTTCATCCTCTCTAATTCGAGAGATCCCAATATTTTCATAATGGGATTATAAGCTTCTTCCTTCTACAACACTATTGGGGTACACTGAATTTTGAATAAAATCTTTTTCGAATCATATGTTCATTTCTCTTCCTTCACTTCATCCTCTCTTATTCAATCTCTTTATAACTTCAGCATTGATGCCTTTCCTTTCTACATTCCATATTAATTTTGGTCTGCCCACACCCGTACCTTTTTAGTATCTCTTTATTGAATTCTTCCACATTTCCTGATTGGGTCACGAATTTTGCCATGTTTTAGCTTATCATCAAATAAAGCTGTCCCATCAATTGCTTTGATAACCTTCTTCCTAGTTTTACTGCAGATCCACCTGAGCTTTCTCGTTTGACTTTGCCAGCTCTTGAAGTCCAACATTTAGTGTCATATTGCATAGCTAGATGTGTAGCTAACATAAGTACATAACAGATGTTTTTTCATAGTGAATGAATTTTGTATAAAATGTGTATTTTTTTTTTACATAACATATTATAGCATTTCGAGTTCTAATTTTTATAAAAATATGTATTATAGCATTTCGAGTTCTAATTTTTATAAAAATTGCATATGCCGTATCCGTATTGTGGATGCTATTCCGTATTCGTATTGGTGCAACATAGTTTTACCTCTCTTGTCCTCCGTAAACCTAGGTCCGCTCCCCGTATTCGTATTGGTGCAACATAGTTTTACCTCTTGTCCTCCGTAAACCTAGGTCCGCTCCCTTTATGATCTAGCTCTTCACCATCTTTTAGATTTAGACCCAACTGGACTAGACCAAATAGATTCAGTTCGTTTGTAAAATGCTTCGTACCTGACCAAAATGTGTTTTATTTTTCAATTTGTTCCATTAGATATGTATTTTATGCTTATGTTGTTTTTTCTTATCCTTCCGTCCCAAAAAAGTAACTTGGTAGATTTCATTTTGACAAAATTGATTTTCAATTTTTCGGGTCATATCTAGGTATGGAGGAACTGCTTGGATGACTACACGACTCCAATATCAATTTGGCACCCACGAGCTCCTGAGGGGTTTGTATCTCTTGGATGCATTGCTGTAGCCAGTTTTGAAGAGCCAGAAGTGAGTGTAGCCCACTGTGTGGCAGAATCAATCGCTGAGGAGACTGCATTTGAGCAAAAGGTATGGTCTGCACCAGAATCATACCCATGGGCATGTCATATCTATCAAGTCCAGAGTGATGCTCTTCACTTTGTTGCTTTGAGAGAAAACAAAGAAGTATCGGACTGGAAGCCGATGAGGGTTCTCGATCGTCCTCAGCTGTTCTTAGATGCAACATCATCAGATCAGTAATTTGACAATTGCTTCACAGAGATCTTTTTCAATTGCGCTTGTGACGTAGAGCCTTTGCCCGAGACTAATTCACATTTCACTTCAAATTGTATAGTCTTTATAATTTGGATGCATATGGATGGTTGTGGTTCAATGTTGTAGAGGGAGTTGCAGATCAAATCTATGAGCATCTGTTTCCAGAAAATGACCCCTTTTTTTCATCTGGGTGATAGTTTTTGTTAAATAGCTGAGCTCTGTATATCTGTCAAAGTCGCAACCAAATTGTACTTGTGTAATTACAAAAACTGAGGTTATAAAGAAAAATACTGCGTTCGCTATTAGAATTTGTGTTTTCAGCGTCTTGTAGTGTACTTGTTTAAGCATGTTAATCCGAAATACCAAAACTTGTCATGACATTACACCGTACAAACCTAACTAGGGATGGAACCAGAGCGGGTTTGTGGAGGGTTTTGCAATCCCCGTTCCCGCCTTGTTCCCCAACCCCATGCCCCGTCCCCGCCTTGTGCCCCGTTCGGGATCTAATTTCTATACCGTTTGGGGATGGGAATTCCCCGTAACCCGTTCCGTTTTGTCAATTGCATATTATTTAATATATACAAATTCTCGAAAAATTTGTATTTTTTATTTTTGAAAGATGTTTTTTTTAACAGGAAATATTAAATATTTCATTAGGCAAAAAGCCAAGAAAGGGTACAATGCGATAAAGCCAAAAACAAACTAACCAAAGATCCGACACTAATAACAATGAAAATAATAAAACTCAAAGATAATAAAGAAACCCACCGTGTAACCAAGAAAACCAACTTCCAAACCTAACGGAATCCCACATGATGGATACCGAAACAAAATACAAACCGGGGGCACTGGTATAGACCTCCCCCCAATCTGCGAAATCGACATCACCTCAACTTCCGACTCCCATTGG